>JAIPRL010002216.1:0-64061 GCA_025469235.1 Pemphigus obesinymphae | reverse complement strand
GCATGTTAATAGCTAGAACACAAAATGTAAATATTAAAAACTTACATGTTGCAATAAACAATAAAACTCACTTGATAAATAAGAAGTGACTCTGAAGAACAAATTATTACTCATACTCCACCAAAAATGTTAAAACGCCTTTGTACTTTTCGTGAAGTGTGGTTAAGTTCATTGCTTAAAAAATCAGAAAATAATAATTTGTATAATCATTGTAAGGTATGTAAGATGGACTTTTTAATATCTCATGGTGGCAAATTAAATGTGCAACACCATGAAAATAATATTTCACATAAACAAAAAGAAAGTTATCTACAATAAATTTATTTTCTTTTACCAAAAATACATCCGAAAGTTAACAGCTTAATTTAGCTGAAGTTTGTAAAATTTTTCATAATATAAAACATAACTTGTGTTACAATTCTTTCGATTGTGATTTTAAGATGCTTCCAAAAAGTATTTTGCGATTCAAATATAGCCAACAAAATATTTTGTGGTTTTACTAAAGCTGAAGCTATAGTACAAAATTTACTTGGACCGAAAGCAGAAGAATTTGTAGTTAAAGCTTTACAGAATATTTCTTAATTCTCAGTTGCTACTGATACATCTAATAAAGGAAATAGAAAAATGTATCCAATTGTAGTTCAATATTTTTGTCTGCAAAATGGATGTTAAATAAAATTATTAGATTTTTTGAACAAGCCTACGAAACTGATGATGGTAAAAGTAATTCGGTTCTAGCAACTTTGGAAAAACACAACTTAAATATGTCAAAAAGTATCAGCATTTAGTGCCGATAATATAAATTCTAATTTCAGGTGTTGTAGATCAGCATTTACTCTCTTACAATCACATAATAAGAATATTTTTAAGTCTGGTTGCTTAGCACATGTAGTGCATAATACTTTTCGAAAAGCTTTGGATGGTTTAGAATTTTTGATTTAGAAACTTTGATACTGAAAATATATGCACATTTTTCTGTATCAGCAACTAGATGCGAAGATTTTAAAGAATTAATTTTGTATACTGAGTTAGAATGGCAAGAATTATTTAAACATTGTTCTACTAAGTGGTTGTCAAATGGCCCAGCGATCTAAAACATTCTTAAGTTTTATCCTGCCTTGATATTTTATTTCCCTCGGTGAAGACTGTCCAAAACAAATAAAAAAATTTTGTATTTAATGAAGAAGACGAGTCAGAAATTGAAGATTTATTTAAAAAACCAAATATATACTTACATTTTTGTGCCAACCTAACTATTATGTTTAAAAAAGCAAGTAAATTACTTCAAAAGTCTGAAACGAGTTCCCCTGAGTTATTTTATATTATGAATGAGTTACTAATATTTGAACTCTTATAATTGAACAGTTTAATGGCTCAAATTTCATCACATGTAAGAATAAATTATCAGTATCTAACATAAATACTATAAAAAAAGACTTTAATATGTTCTACAATACTGCATTAACATATTTATCTAATCATTTTGATTATAAATTTTCGCCACTAAAATTTTTGGAACCACTTTGCTTAAAATAGTTGAAGTATCTGGACTAGTTGATGTAATTTCTTTAGATGAAATATTTGAAGAATTTACAATTATCAAGCTTGCTTTACCTATTGTTAGCTTGAAAAAAAATTTAACAGTGTTTGAAAAATGGTTAGAACTATTATCAATTCAGAAATTAAAAATTTTTCGAATATTATTCCAGGTATACCACCATCTAATTCTCATGTAGAGAGAGTTTATTCGATAATGAAACTAAAATGGTCAGATGTTAGAAATTGTTGTTCAGTGGACTTGATAAAAAATGAATTAATGATAACATTAAATATATCGCTTTCTAAAATAAGTTCCTGTACTGATTTCGTGAACTTAGTAAAAGATGATACTCCTTTTTTGAACGCTATGAAGAGCCAGAAAAAATACAATTGAAAAAATAAATAATTTACAATTTAGAATTAATATTACTTTTTTTTTAAATTAAAAATTCCGTCTAAAATACTATATTATTATTATTTTATTAATCATTATATTTATTACACAATTCATAATAATAAAGTATATATATATAGAGAGCAAATATATCTGTGTTATGTACTTATATATTATATTATAATAGGTTATGCCAGAAATTATTTCCTTTATAATATATTATAACCTGAAGAAAATGTTCTCATATTGGAAAAAAGTCCCGATTTTCTTAACTGGATAGTTGGCAACTCTGCATATTACTAAGTATATTAAAGGTTAATAAATAATCAATATAAAATAATTGCATATAAAATCATTTTCATTATCACTACAATGAATTAATTAAAAACCTGACAAATCAGATGCTGGAGGACTATGAACATTAGACACTAAATCTCTGTCCAAATCCACTGTATTTGTTGAAACACTTGTTGTAAGTGGTGTTACACATACAGTTATAGAAACTACAAAAAACAGAAAATATTTATAAAACTACTTGATTTGTATTAATTATTTTCAACAAACACTTACCAGTCTGCTCCACTGTCTCTGTTGAAACATTTGTAAACAGTATTGCACATACAGTCTTACGCACTAAAAATAATAAAATATTTATAAAACTTCTGTATTTGTATTAATCATTTTAAATACTTACCAATCTGCTCCATTGTCTCTGGTAAAATTGCGAGATTTAAAGTGAGAATACTATTTTTGTTTAGCCTTATCGTTCCTGGACTATAACTAGTAGAAGTAAAATGGTTTGAATAAATTCGTTTGGTGTGATAAATGGTTTCTATATCCAACTCATCAAAGCTTTTGAAGTCCAAGGGTTTTGGTCCACTCTGTCATAATGACCAAAAATACTTTGGTGTTTGGAAACCTATGAAATACATCACCTATAATTATTACAATTTATGAATTAAAATACATCAATAACAATTGACTAGTGAATATAGTATAGCTATGGTGATCATCATTAATATGAAACAAAAATGATCATTTGGTTAAATGTAAAAAGAAATACTTTTTATCTTTTTATTTTAATAAAGGTTATAAATTGTAAATATATAAATAGAAATGCATGTGTCTTACTTTCATTAACGGTGAACAGTGTTTAAAAAAATAATTTCATTAATAAACAATGTTCTTCAATTAAACAGAAAAAAAATTATAGGTATAGGTATCTTAAATACCTACTATAATTTATTTTTGTGTAAAATTAAACAAAAAAATTGTCATGAACATGAATAGGTACTTATAAGTAATGTTAAAACGAGTCTATAAACATATAACATAAAACATTTGTACCATTGTATTTCTAGTATAGTTTAAAGCCACAACAGGCTAATTAATTTTTATATTTGAAGCCTACAAGTATAACCTAAGAAAATAAAAAAATAAATTACATAATATTGGTTGTTATTAATTATTATTTAGTTTTAATAGAATAAGTCAATAAAATTGTTTAAAATATGAGAATGATAAAAATAAGTACATTTAGATGTACTTAGCACAATCATTAAGGATAACAGTAGGTACATAGATCAAAAAATAAGTGCCTACTATTCTATGAAAATAAGTATGTATGTTCACCATAAGTATAACTCAGATTGTTGCATTTTTATTTTATTAATCTTTAGCGGGAATGCTGTTGTACAAAAGTTAATCGGTCGTCAGACATAAATAAAAAAAATTGTTATATAATTTGACTTACTTTTAAATGAACAGTTATTCACAAAGAATTTATATGCTGCATGACTCATTATATAATATAAAAGTCAACAAAATACTATGGTAAAATCGCAGACTTACATAATATAATATAAATGAAAATAAACCAGAACGTTTGATAAAAGATGTGAAATAAAAATGTAAAATAAAAGACAATTGGCGGGTAACATATACGGTCGTATGGATAGAAATTAATGTAAACGATCAAACATGTTTTTTTAGGTTAAAGCGACACTAGTGCTCTCTGAGATTTGATGTTTGAACTAATACAGTGTTCCATTTCTGCCTATAGAGTTACTACTCCCTGCCCGGTAGGTTTTGCATTTAGCCTAGTTATCACTATAATATAAAAATGTATATTGCATAACGTATACGATCAATAGATATTGCAACTGAGTATGCAACTGAATAAAAACATTCAAAACATGCAAAGTTTTTTTTTATTAAAAAATAACGACAGTATTAGCATAGAACATATGGGTCAATGTATCATTTCATTTTTGAGGTTAAATTTGATATTCCACACTATCAGTTTTTTGTAAATCTAAAATGATACCTTTAGGGTGGAATCATCTCAACCGTGCCTGTGCCTTGTTTAACGTGAAGGTATTCGCACAGATTTAATGAAACCAGATTGTGCACTCGGGCTTAGAATAATAGAATCGTGATTAAGATGGGTGTCCGCTAAGTGGCGTATCCAGTTACAATGAATACATTTATTGTACGCTTCATTTTCAATATGTTTGCTACACTGACCGATTTAATCTATAAACCTTGAACGTTATTTACTAACTGTTCATAAATGAAAATAAATGATATTAGGATTTAAATCATTAAAGACTTTTAGATTCTAACATGTGGTAACACTAATTTGGAGGCTCGATAGTAACTATCGAATT
The DNA here is from genome assembly GCA_025469235.1 of Pemphigus obesinymphae. Taxonomy (NCBI): domain Eukaryota; kingdom Metazoa; phylum Arthropoda; class Insecta; order Hemiptera; family Aphididae; genus Pemphigus; species Pemphigus obesinymphae. The sequence goes on along the minus strand of JAIPRL010002216.1, from coordinate 59,459 downwards.
CGATTTTTTTTCAATATGCATTGAGTGCACAATCTGGTTTCATTTAATCTGTGGTATTCGTGCGTTTACTATAGTAATTTTTTTTATAGTGATTTACAATAAAATAATATTGAATTTCGGTGTTGATACGATTTAATAATTAACAACAAAAAATAGTGGTTAATACAATTAATTTGTATGTATAATTGATTATATTTATATAGAGTTATTTTAATAAAAATAAATATGCGGTATGAATGTGATATATGTTTCGTGAAATTCAGTTCTTATGCGCACTACATTTATGATCATAATCAATACCATTATTTAAAAAAGGAAATTGATGAATTGTATAAAGCATATATGGAAAATCCAACCATATATAGAACAGACAAACCTATTCAGGATCTGCCATTCGGATGGAATGTTAAATTATTTAAGATATCATCTAACAAAAATATACGTTTGGATTTTGATGTATTTGTCAATGTACTATTTAAACCGTCTACATATTATGAACACCAAAATCGTGATAAAGAATTTGTGAGTTAAGATTTTGCTGATTAATAATTATTTTACATATAAACTTAAATAATGAATATTATTTTAATTTATTTAGACTGACATTGATGAAGATTCACCAATATCGAAATTTATGAATATTAATTCTAGACTATCCAAATCGAATATTTTAATACAATTGAAATTAGAATTAATGGGGATTGGTGTTCCATCTAAAGAAATTATGGAGTTTGTATTATATAAATTTGACGAAAGTGAATTTTCCACATGTAATGCAGAAGATGAGGCAGATAGACGTAGAACTCTTATGTTTGAGTGGAATCGTGGTGATGACTCGTCACCAGATTCTGATGAAGATGAGATTGTTAGTAATTTTAGAAAAAATAAGATAATTGTAAGACAATATAGAGATAGATATATTAGAGCGAGTCAAAATGAAGATTCTTTAATCATTTTATTTCCTTGGGGTATCGATAAAGTTTATTTTGTAAAAAATGCATACATAACTTTTATACATAAATGTATAATAATATTTCACAATTTATGGAAATTATCAATTGTCATGGTAAGGTTCTTAATTCAATTTTTATTTACTGATAGTTTCCTGACTAATTATACAATATAAATTTTAAGAATAATTAAATTTAATGTATCTAATAATGGATAACGTTTAAGAGGACCCTACACACTCATTTCTTGTCTCTGTTTTACATACACATAACATAGCAAATCTACGTACCGCATTCTTACTACAGTTTATTTATAATTGATATTAGAGTCAGTTTACCCAATTTAAATTTGTAGAGGAAAACATAAACTATGCTCTAGTGTGGTGTATTTAAAAAAAAATGATTTTTAAACAAGTTATATGCATTTAAAAAAATGAGTTATTTATACTACTTATAACTTGTTTAGAAATGAACTTTAAAAAAAAAAAAAAAACTCTACGCTAGAGCATATTTTATGTTCTCCTCTACAAATTTAAAATAGGTTAGTTAACTCTATTATTAGTTATAAATAAACTGTAGTAAGAATGATACGTACATTTGCTATGTAATGCGTATGTAAGACAGAGGCAATAAACGTATGTATAGCGTGCTTTTAATTCATGATTTATTTTACATTTATCAATTTATCACATTATATAAAATCTAAATGGTACATATTTTTTTCTGCAGGTGACAGTAGAGACTAATATCACTATATTTCCTTTAAATATACATACATATATAAATATCTGTTGCATATATTAGTACACATAAAAACTGTTAAGATATATTACATTGTGCACTTGCTTTTTATAAAGAATACTACACTTTAGAATTCTTAAAATAATTGTAAAACATACATTTAGACTTAAGTTAATAAAAATGAAATATTATTCATTATTATGTTATAAAAAGGTACTATTTTATATTTATTATAAAATGAAATATGAACCGATATCATATTTTGTTATCCCATAAAACTTCTAACACATTAATATTATTCTTATACATTTTGAATTAATTATATTTTTACATTTAAGTTTATATACATATTACTTTTTGATAAAATGTAATAATTTTCTGAGTTTAAATCCTAATAAATGTACAATACTTTATATCTATGATAATAATAAAATTGAATTTGTAAATTTATTATTTTGTATATGTTGGTATTTATGAACTTACCTAATTTTTATAATTTTTTAAACTAATAATTATTAAGTAATATACAACTAACAGCTAATTTTTAAGTTTAGAAGAATTAAATAATTATTTCATTTTGTGAAAAAAAAGTATGTGTTTAAAAATACTATTATTATTATTATTATTATTAGGTATATTAAATGTATAATAATACCATATTACATTATTGTATACAAATACTTTCATTAAATAAATACATTATTAATTTGAATCTTTTAATATTTAATCTGATTATTATTTGAAAATGTAGTTTAAGACTATTAGTGTTTACTGTTCAAACCATTAAGAGTATTTATAGCTGATCTTTAATCTATATTAAAATAATCACTAGAAAAATTACAAATTAATTAAATTCATTTTCTCTATATACATTTATTTTCATTCTGGATTATTTTTATATTTTATAATAATGATCATTATCTAAATGTGTAATTGAATTAATTTGAATTAATTAATTGAACATTTTGCTATTTTTATTGCAATTTTATTTTTTATTGTAAATTCTTTTAACATATATAATATATTTCCTAATGGAGAATATTGTTGTTGGTCTCTTCTGTCTTTATAATATATAAACACATATATTTAGTTGAACATCAACTTTATCTTAGTGAGCACTTCTAGCTCCACACAGGTGTACAGTATTTGGCTACACTATAAACCAGTGCAATTGTTGGTCCGGAGTATACTGTTGTGACTGCCCCATGTGGTGTAAGTTAACTTAGCTATTGTGCGATTTAAATTTATTTTTGACTCCCTCCAGATGCTGATTATATATTAGGGTTTTATCAAATTTCAGTTTCAGGTATTTGAGGCATTCTTCTGAGATGACCTTTTCCCCATATAAATAGATAAGTCATAGCAAATGTAGTGAAGTAAAGTATAATTTAGTAAAAAAAACATTTAGTAGTAAATATGTGTGTTTTAATACAGAAGTATATATATTCAAGGAGGGATATAGTCACACAATATTTTTAAAAATGATGCATTCATTGAAAAATTAGTTTTGCTGATGAGGGGGAGATAAAAAGTGCCCTGGAATCTGGTAACATTAGGAATTCGGATGCTGAGTCTTTCAAGTAATCTTGGAGCATCAATTCGGCCCTCAAATAACCCATGAATTAACTTAGTGCCGAGAAATTTGCACCTCACTCCGAGTCTATTAACATTGAGTACTTGACTGATAGGCCCGTAAATGTGTGCAGGGTGAGAAATGCTAACATAATAATCGACGAAACTTAAGAAGCGGTTTTGGATCTGATCAATTCGCTGTATATCATTGGCAGTATAAGAGGACTATACTCAAGTACTAATCGGACCAAATAATATATAATATAAAAAAAATAAAGTTATTGATTCTATAATATGTATTATAATAAACCTAATCTGTATAATATATTATAATAAATAATGAATTAAAAAATAATTATTTTAATTGTAGATAACTCGTTTTTGTATATTTTTTTTTTTTTGTAAATTAATATTTATTAAATGTTGAATACATTTTAAAATTTCAAAATTTTATTTTCAATCAGATTGCAATATTTATATGACTTTTATTGACTATAATGATGATATATAAGTTATATCACATAATAAATAAATAATAATAATAATAAAGTACAAAAGGCAGAGAACACTAAACAACAACCACTCTCTGAAGAAGAAGTAAAAAAATTAATTATGAATCTATATTTCACAAACTTATAATACTATTATTTTTTAAACTACATTTAACTACTTTCTATGCTATAGAATACCTCGGAATATGTGTATTCCGTTATGTAGGTAACTCAGAAGAAAAAGTCGTAGAAATACAAAATAACAACTATTAATCAAAGAAGAAGTAAACAAACTAATTATGAATCTATATTTTATTTAATTATAATATAACACAAATAAATTAGACAACAAGTAAATTTAAAAATTAACGACCAAGTTTTAATTAAAAGTAACTCATTAGTTAAAAGGTTATATAACGAAAAACAAATTAAGTTAACAAAAATCAAATATAAAAATTTTAATTAACTTAACTTTTTCATCAAATTTATCCACAATTTGTCAAAAAAAAAAATAATAATATATATATATATACTTAAACTATTTCAGTATATACCTAGTATTTTAAAAATTGAATATATATATAAAAAAAAAACTATAAATAAGTGGAAAATATGAATACAGCATGATATAAAAAAAAATTTATACTTCAAATAAATAATATTATAGGAAAATGATAATAATAATTGATAGATTACAAACATTTTGGGTATTATTTATTACTATATATTACAAATTAATTATGCATGTTTACATTGATGATGATTGTTTATTTTATTCTAGGTGACATACTAACTTTTCATATCTGGGGGGACAACCTTCTCTTACGCTACTGTACGATATACACAATTGAAAACAATATACGTCGGCCTAGTCTAATCCCACAAGTTGTTGTTTCAAAAGATAACATCTTGGTCAGGTATTGACACTGTACTAAAGTTATTCAATAGAAAGACGATCATAGGAATAAATGTGTATTATGAAGCCATCGAAAAAATATTTAAAGTCCTAACAACACATAGACACATCACGGTCGAGTTTCAAGGCAAAAACCGGTCATATTTGTATTGTTGGTTCAACATATTTATTCGTGTTCCATAATATCATTGATTATATATTACTATATAGTATTAGTAATAATATATAATCAATGATAATATACTAGGTAGGTACCTAATGATAATTCAATTTATAACAATCGATATATATTTAATATTATTTATATATTATGTAAACAAAAGTGGGTACCTACCTACATTGTTTATTTATTTTTAAAATGCATATTTATTGTACTCAAAATAATCATTAAACACCTAGATTTTGTAAGGCGTTAACACACAACTTGCACACTCAGAGAAAATACCACTGGTATATGTTGCCATAGTATGTCAACATTTTTATATTTTGCAGTTAAACTACCAGTTACTTTCTAACGGTGTATACATACACGTATATAAGCAACATTTAGTAAAAATAACAAATAATTGATTTTTATTAAAATAATAATAATAATATATAAGGTACGGAAGGTGAACTCACTTTGCACCTGGCATGGTAACTTTGCACAAAAAAAAAAAAAAAAAAACGAGTTGTTTTACTTTATAGTTCGTAAACAAATTATGGTTGGAAAATATTAATAATAATATATACCTATTGTTAGGAATCCTACTAGTGTCCACGGGGATGCCCAGATAGGATACCCATTTCAGACATTAATAGGATTATCCCACGGACTCCCGGTGCTATTAGGCACATTACACTCAATACAATTACATAATACGGTTCAATTATTAAGTTAGTAAAACATTAATAGCGGTGGATATAATATTTGTGAGTACCTAGTCAATTCGGGTTTCATGAGTCTCGATAAATTATAACGTTTCTGAGTCATAAAATACTCAGCTACCTCTATGGCAATTTTATTTATAGCTACCTCATATACTACTTAGGAGTTGAACCAGGGCCGCTGTGTGTGCTAAAATACACATTTCAACTACTTGACCCCCAATAATAAATCAAATAGTTAACAAAATTAAAAATTAGTTTCATTAAATACAACACTTTGTGTTATAATTTAACATATTATATACCTATAATAAATCTAAATATATTGAATAATAAAATATAATAATATAATAAATTAGAATTTTAAACAAATAGTCAATAATAATTACACAAAATTATGGATATGAGATATTCATTATAAAATTGTTTCGACAAGTGTAATTTTAAGTTTTTTCGATACTTTTAGTGATAAATTTAAAGAAATGTTACTTTTGTGACCAATTACCATTTCTGAGATCATAATGGTAGGTCATTGTGTATCACTAGAAGCTATTATAAGATTTCACTAATAATAATTTAGTTATATAGGAGCCAATGTAACAAATATTGATTAAATCAAATACATATCTAGTAAAACTATTAGGCGGGTCTATAGTGTTTTGTAAATAATAAGTATTGTCTTTAACAATATTTTTTATAATTTAATAAATTAATGGTGGGGGAGAGGTGAAACTCCTATAACTCCCTCATAAATATGTCAATGAATCAAATACATATTTTTATATTTGTTTTTACCACAGTTCAAGTTGTATTTGTATATTTTCATTATTTATACAATAATAATTAATAATACAATAGTATAGGTACTAAATCAGCTTGAAGTAGGTGTATCTTTAGGTATATTAATTTATATTTATTTTGATGAGTTTACAACACGTACATTGTACATTGTATACATACAAAAGTATTTTAATTACTATAATACCATATTGTTATTTAATATACTAAATGATAATAAATAATGTAAAATAATAATATATAATAACTTATTCTTTAAGAATTAGCATATGAAAAATAAAATATAAATTAATACTATAATACATTTTTATTTATAGTAGGTAATAGTTAAACTTAATAATACATTTAAAAAAATTATCTTACAAGATAAATTAAAACTACATAAAAATAATTTATAAATAGCTTTTTATATTATTATTAATAATATTTTATTTAATTTATTATTTTATATTTTAACTACTATTTAGTTAGACTAATTACTAAAATATCAAAGGTATAAAGTAAACAGAAGCCTATTTACTTTTGATTAAACCAAACACACTATTGTGGAATTAAATTATACATATTATCTACAGTAAAAATGTTAAAAAAATTTTTTATTAGTAAATTTTTTAATAGAGGAATATCAGGCATATAATTGAATTACAGATTTATTGACTATAATATCTTTCATTAAATAGATTATTATTTTAAAATAATAGATTCAAAAGCATTCATATAGTAATTTATTGTAATTTGTGATCACTTTTCTCACTCTCCATTTGTGAGGTTTCATTTTGAATTCTTTCAATATTACAACTGATAACGGTATTTAAAAATGCAAAACTTATTAGATAACTATAATTATCAAAACCTGTAATATTTACTATACTTAAATAATATAATGTATTAATTTACACAAAGACACTATATTCTAGGTTTATATCATTCATCGGATAATGACAATGATGCAAACATTATTAATGGTACAATATTAGTATGATCATTAAAACTTATTGTTCTCTGAAGTAATTCTTCATGGACTACCCGAGTAGTTTGCCTGAGACTCTGAATATTATTTCTTCTACGTGTCAACTCCTCAAATATTTCTTGAAATCTTGATTCTATATTGGCAAAATGATTCAAATTTGAGACTGGAATTTCTTGAAGTAATGGTTCATTAGAATAATCCTCCATATGTATATTTAACATATGTAATTCTTCCTCAGAAAAATCGATTGAATCTGAACATCTACGACGTTTTCGAGTATTATCTATAACTTTGCTACTATATCCAGTTAATCCAGAAAAGTTAAAAATTTGAGGTTCCAAATTACTACCTAAAATTAACAAAATTATATAATATAAATATGAATATAATAAAGTAATCTACAAGTACCTATTAAAAAGGTTTTAATTTAAAATGTATCTAACTATATGATATTTAAAAGAATGCTATATTTCCATATTTAATATATTTTGGGGATTGGAAGCGGCGATTGTCTGTCTCTCTCTATCACACACGTAACATAGCAGTTGAGACCATTTCTATTTCCAACGTACCAATGGATCTAGTGATGCGATAAGGATTCTGAAAACTGAACTGAATTTGTCGTAATGTCTTTTTTAGAACGACTTTCCACATTTTTTATTTTGTCCCCCTAAGTTCCCCTAAAATTACCTTAATATATTTGGACATTTAAAAATTGACTTTTTCAATTATTGTGAAAATCAATGGCAAAAAAATAAAAAAAGTAAGAAAGTCATTTTAAAGTAGATTTGACGACGAATTCAGATCAGTTTTCAGAATTCTTATCGCATCACTAGATCCATCGGTACGTTGGAAATGGGATTTCATGTCTTTTCAAAAATGGTAGCCGTATTTTCTGACTTGTACCTGCGCATGCGAGTGTACACACCACCAGTACACTGCACAATCAATCGAACTTATCTACACACACTAAACACCAAATACTACTCACATAAATACACTGTGTATCGTGAATAAATCATATAATTGCCTATACACAACCCCTTTATAAATGACCACTTTCAATCCCATTAAGAAAATTAAAAACCTAACAAGTTAGAAATATTTAAGTACTTTTTAAAACATTCCCGTATTATTTTTATCGTTGTGTAATCATAATATTTCCAACTATCAGACATAACATATATTATACGATAATAATATCATGACAGAATATATGACAGATAATGTTATCATATATTATATGCTAGACGAAATTGTGAAATTTTTGAAAACTGGTTTTAAAATCTGAAAATAGATTCAAATTTGCCAGGCTATTTTTTTTTTATATACATTAAATGCAGAAATATGTTTATAAAACACCATATTTTAATGAGAAATAACATGACCAAATATGTTTTATTTAAATTGTCTCGGTTGATCCCTAGTAGACAAATTAATGAATTCAAAACTTTTTCCATAATTGAAAATTTACTTTCCAAAATCCCTTAGTTTTTATAGCTTTTAGGTAGATTTTTAAATTAGTGCTACATCCTCTTTATATTTTATATGTATACATTTCACAAACATTTACCTTTATAAGTTTCTATAATATTATAATACTTCATATATTTCTACATAATTTGAATAATATTAGCATTAGTAATTTCAGAGTTTATTAAATATTATAGTTTTTCAATATCATTACCATACAAATTGAATCAGTCTTTGAGCAACCTGATTTGTGCCAAAACCAAAAATTTTGAAAAAATTTAACTAACTTTTCTTATTAGGTGATTATTATTTTTGACAATTTACATAATTTTTTACTATTTATAAAATTAAAATATATAGTTGTACTAAGAAAAATAAATTTTTGTATCTCTTTATTCTCCGTAAACAAATGTAGTTTTTGGACAAATTGGGTTTCTCCTGAATTTTGTTGGACAAGTTGGGTTTCTGAATGATGAGTAGTAGCTTAAAAACTATTAACATTTTTATCTTTTATGGTTAGAAAATGAATAAATATATATATATATATATATATATACAGGTAACAGATTGGTTATCACATGCAGGTTGCGTGTATTTGCCAGACATATGCATATTGTGCGTGCTTAACATAGTACAAAGAAACCTGACATGACCTGGACTAGTAGGGTTTCCCTTGATTCCTCCAACTGTTTTCACTATAAAAAAAACTATTGTTAATGGTGGACAAGTGAACAAGTTCTCAAATTACTGTTTCAATTATATGATATGTAATTATTTTTTTTAATATACAAAAGACCATTTATATATTATATTTTAAAAAAAAAGCAAGTACAAATATTTGTATATTATTATATTTTAGTACACTTAGGTTAACTTAGTTATTTTATTTTTAGATAGCAGCCTATTTTGGGGATAATTAGACAATTTATATCCTCCAATTTACCAATATTAGAGTAAAGCAATCATTAATCTGATACAAAATAAAAGAATCATAGGCGTGTACACGGGAGCAGTAGAGGCACCCCCTAGAGGCATTAGCTGCCCCTGAATCTTTTTTAGTGCTGCAGCGGCTGCCAAATATTGAATTGTGGGTCTTTGTAAATTTAACTCCATAAAATTATATTACCACAAAATATGATGTATATTAGTTAAGAACAATATTTATATTTTTCTTAGTAAACAATAATTTATTACATTATAATAGAAATAGCTATATAATAATACGAATATCCTGTCAATATATCTAAAAATAGATTGGGTTGTTAATGTTAACCGCCCTCCGTACACCTCGCCTAATCGTTGCCACAATCTCAAAAGTCAAAACAAACATAATTATATTAGTAGGTATTGTACATCTTAATATTATGCACTATGCTGTACCTGTATGGTGTACCTATAGGTACTTAATAATATTATTAAATATGCACAATAACCTGCAATTATTAGTGTATAATAATATAATGGATTTGAGTACACTCTTGTGTGTGCGAATTTATCAACCGTTTTAATCAACTTATCTTTTTTATTTATTTGTTAATTACTGTTGTATCATGTCCGGTAAATGAAAGGGTGGAGAAATTTCGCGAGAAAAAAAATTTTGCTATTGAATGTGAGTGAGAAGTGTTTTAAAATAAATAACATGTTTTCAAAACCAACAAATACGCTAAGTACATTGAAATCTGAAAGTTATATTTTAGATATTACCTATTACTAATTTTATAAAATAAAAATACTTATATAGTGAATATATTTTCATTTTTAGTTAATAATGATGAACCAAAATTGTTGAAACATTAACAAAACTATGATCGAAAAAATTAATCCAGATCCAAGTGTATCTAATAATAAAATTGGTAAATTATTTAAATATTAACAAATAATGAATTAAGAAAATGTGTATACCTAAATTATGTATTTAAAAATTGGATATTGTCCTTATTGGTTGTTTATTGTTTATAATGCTACTTCAATCTGTGGTACATGCAGTTTTGAGCTAATTAATTTAAAAGGTAATCAAATTATAATTACTCATTACATCTCCAAAATGTAGTATCGCTCAGAAGCTGTAAATGCTATTAAATATAATTATAGTGCATTATTAAATGCGTTAAACAAAATAACAAAAAATAGTTTGTTGCCAGATGTGAGAATAAAAGGCTTAGGACTTAAAAGTCAAATTAAATTATTTGATTTTATTTTTTGTATGAATATGATGCAACCTATTTTACAATTAGTTTTGAAAGTGAGTTCATCTTTACAAACTCCAAAGTTAGATCTTTTATCTGCGGTTACACATATTAAATCTTTCAAATTTTCTCTAATTTCAATCAGAAATTCATTAAAAGAATTTAGTTAATTGTCAAAAATACTGAAAATATATGTAATAAGAATAAAATTATTATACCTACTATTAAAAATAAGAAAATATAAAAAAAATAGACAATTCTGCACAAACAATATTTTTTTAAAACAAAGATTGATGAAATAAGAGTGAATGTTTACTACACAACTTTAGATATTTTAATAAATGGACTGAACAAAACTATTTATAATCACTAGGGTAAATATTTACTCTGTGCGACTAATTGAGAATAAAATGATAAATTTGTGCCTAGTAGTTACTAGTCGAAAAAGAGTCAAAGATTTCTTGATACATATGGGTAGAAATATAATAACTATTACGCACTGTAATGTAACTCCATCATGGCTCATTTATATTGATAATAACTATAGTCAGGAACAATAATATTGGATATGTTTTAATTTTAAATTTAAATTTTATAATCACTGATCTTAAAGAAGGGCTTATTCAATTTTTATTAATTGAAAATTAAAATTAAGTTTTCTATTAACTATAATATTGATTATCTGTATGAATCTAATATGTAATAATATGTACTCCATGATGAGACTTTATTTTTATACTAAAACTTATCAAATAAGATATTATACTTACTTTGTGGGCATTTTACACACTTTTCGCAGTCTTCAATGTGACATATTTTTTCACACACATGTTTTAAGCAATTTAATCGTTTTGAACAAAGATTTTTGCAAAGAATTTGAGTTGACTGCCCACATTCAACAGAAACCCTGTCTTGGCCACAGCAACAATTTCTGAAAACATTCAATTAGTATTAAATATGAATGGTAAAATAAAATAATACAATACATTTAATAAAAATAACCTGTAAACATTCACTGTACATGGCGGACATGGGCCCGGATGACATACCATGCTGCAATTATGATTACACTCGTATTTTTTATTGGAATTTATATTATGTAGACCGCATACTTTATTACAACAATGTGGGGTATCTGTATTATGTGATAACGGATTAGATAAAGCACCACAAAAACAAACATTTTTTGGCTTTCCAAATAGATCATATCGACAAATCATGCAGCGCCAGTTTCCATCTACACAAAATCAATGAAGTTATCTATTAATTTACAACAATATTTATTATATAAAATGAAAATAAATAACAAATAAACACTTTGATACTTGGCACTTGCTAAGATTAATATTCAAAAACTTTGTTATGTTATATTTTAAGTTTGTTTATGTAATATTCTCAATTTTGAATTTATCATTTAATTCATGAAAATGATATACATTACTTACGTCGATTAGATTTCATGTACCACCATATAACGCAATTTAAATGAAAAATATTATAACAATTTGGACAGTTCCAAATTGGATGTTCATTTGTAGTTGTATCTTGACAAACAGTACACTCTAATGAACCATCATTTAACCCGAGTTCAAGTAATTGTCTTTGATTCAATAAATCACTACAAATATTTCCAATTATAAACATTAAATTAATGTTAAACATATAAATAGGAATTGAAAAAAATTAACAACTGTATATAAAGGATAACCTACTTTCTCTTATTTGACACAGTGAAACATGGGATGTGCTGACTTTGTTTTCTATCAATTTCCATTTCTGTATAAAAATAAGTAGTTATTATTAAATACTTTAGAATTATAATTAAGAAAATCGTCCAGATACAGATGGCAGTAGTTGGTTCATTGTTCCAATAGTCTTCAGACAGGACGACGTATAATTTTAAGTTCCAATTTGTAAGTAAAAAAAATGTTTACTCTAGGCAGATTTGTTTAGTGTGATGTGTGATTACAGAAATTTTACTACAATAATAAATAAAATAATCCATGAAAAACTTATTCCTAACTGAAATTTACCTAACTATACATATATTCTAGGGAATCCAATATAATTATTTAAATAAAAATAATATTACCATATTGTGGAAACATTTTACATTAGTACAATCTAACAAATTATCCATGTTAGAAACAAAGCTGGTTGGACCACATCAGAAAATACTAGCACATGCAGATATTTACTTGATACATTAACGAAATATTAGTACCGGCACCCACTGTTCTAATAAATATTATACATGCAAGAAATGAAACATCTGTCAAAACTTTATAATGCCATGTTTCTGTTATGATCAGATAGTATACGCCATGACAACATATAATTTTTGTTCGATGCAGCACCTAACACGAAAAAGGCAGGCAGCACTATAAAAGTTCTCTATCGTAAAATAATACACGTAACATATTTAGCGCATGGATTGGACAGAATTACAGAATAAGTTTGTGTGTAATACCCTAAAGTAGATAAACTAGTGTTAAGTATAAAGCAGTTTTTTTCAAAAGCGTCTTCACAGACTCTATTATTTAAAATAGTAAATCCTGGAATATCTCTTCCTCCAAAGCCGATTTTAACTCATCAGAGAACTTGAATTGAAGGTACTTCCTATTATAGTAAATATTTTAATGAAATTCATGATATATTATAAAAGTTTAATCCCGATGATACTGTATCAATAAAAAAAATCACAGACACTTATCAACATATAGATTAATGGAGCCAAATTTGAATTTTATTGATTTAAACTATTGGTTTTTATCTGCAAAAATTACACAGCTTAAAACTCTAGGACTCAAGTTATCTAAAACAATTACAGAAATTTTAGAAACTAAAGAAAAACAGAAGAAGAATTTTTTAGAAAATAGGAGTTACCATTAATCAAAAATTTCTAAAAATGTATTACAAAAATACTATGGACTTGAGATTATGATGAAGATTTCCAAGGTACTGAAAGGAGATAGCAAATCAATGTACATACTGCCAGATGGGTTGACAGGGAACGACTTAGTTCTATAAATTTGATCCTATAACATCAACTGATATTGAAAGAATGCCAGTGAAAATAATTTAATTAAATTAACGTTACCATTATTAGCATTATTATACATTTATATTACATAGTTCCATCACTTCCTATACAATACAATATATTCAATTTAATTATCAGTTAATTATCATGTTAAATTCCTATGTGATAATTATTAACTACTCAATTGATTAAAATATTTTAGTAATAAAAGTTAATCCAACTGGTCAGAGTTAAAATACTTTATTAATTATGTTAATTTATTTTATTTGGTCTAATTTAATGGCAAGTAAAAATAACAAGTAGCTTGGTGTTATTAGATACTCAGATATTGAGTCGATCTTAAAGACAAGGAGCATCTATTCGGCCAATCGCCAATCTCCTTATAAAGCTGGTTTCAAAGCTCTTATGCCTATCCACTAAACAAGTCCAGGCTTTGACAGTCATAACAGGTCCATAGGCATGGGTGTATGGACAATGGTAAACCCAGCAAAGTAGAGGAAACTATTCTGGACCCCATTTATCTTCAGAATGTCAGTCGCAGTGTAGAGTGACTTAATTACCATTCAATATTCTAGTATAGAGTGTAACTATACGCTACATATAACAAGAAGAAAATTTACTGCATAAAGCTTCTTAGAGTGCGGTCTTATAATACTGAGGCAAGTAATGATTTATTGATAAAATAATTAATATAAATAAGTACTATGATGACTAATTATACATTCATGCAAAACTTATATACAAAATAAATTTCTCTCACACTTAGCTTAGGTTCTTAATATTAACCATCTACAATATGACTACTTGTTCTTACAAAGTTTTGTTTAATATATCAATTCTCACTTCTTACTGCCAAGACTTTATTTCTTCCATTCTTAATGTCTCTTTAAACGTTTCTTGCATACTTCATACATCAGTTTCCGTGTTCCTTTTTACTTCTCCAAAGCTATTATTAAATTCCATATCCCTTCTCATTCCACATTCTACAGATACATAACCAAATTAAATGCTCCATAAAATGAATGAATTAGTTCATTTAGATTAATATTTGTATTTAAGGTCGCTTACTAAAGTTGTAATTAATTCTATTCACTGTCATTTAGTTATTTACATTAAGTTTTTAAATAAATAAATATTTATTTCTAATTAAAATTTATTTGACCAAACACTTATTCCAATGAAAATAATAAAAAATAAAATGAACATTACCATTATTAGCATTGTCAGTACAATTTTCAGCTACATTGTAATCTTCAATAACATCATCATTAATTCTAAAACAAAAAATATGACCAAGTATTAATTTATTAACATTTATACACATTATACAAATACACACCTATTACTATATGATGCATTGACATTATCACTAACTGTCAAACATTCAGCACCAATATTATCACAGTACAAAGACGTTTCATCACATCCTATACAATAAAATATATTTAATTTGGATTTCAGTTAATTATTATCTTGAATACCTATGTGATTAATACAAAAATAATTTAGTAATAAAACTTAATCTAACTGGTCAGAGTTTAAATATTACAACTTTTGAAATGTTAGTCTTTGAAAAATAGTTTTTATAATAGTTATCAACTATTATCATTATGTGTTTTATTTTCAGCACTCACTTATATTCTAGGAAAGATAATATAATTAAAATAACATTACCATTATGAACACTGTCCAAATGATTTTCATTAAAATTTTCATGATGATCATCTTCATCACTATAATGAATAGTGATAAAGTCTTCATTATCAACATTTCTAAAACATTAAATTAATAAAATGATGATCCAGTATTAATTAAAATTAATCATTAAATTATACAAATACACACCTATTACTATATGATGCACTGGAACTTTCACTAAATGACATATGTTGAGTACCAATATTGTCTCTATTCATAGTGTCGAGAGAAGTTGTATTGCTTACTACGCAAAATATTTTATATTTAACCTTTGGTTAGTAATAATTTTTTTTTTTTTAATTTAAATATAATCGTATTAAATTATATAAAATATATAATTTAATTATAAAAGTTTTATGTGGCTATAACTATAATTAATTCAATTAATTACCTGACTGAAATGTTGATGAAGTAATGCTCATTAAAGCTGAATTACAAGGATTACCATCATTGTTTAAGGCATTATTTTGTTGATCCATAGTTTATAATATAAATTTAATGATGCAATAAAATTAATAACCTAAAACATATATTTCATCAATTATTTGGTTATAAACTACCTATAAATTACATTATGATTATTAGATTATATTTGTATATTTATAAAAACTAAAAGACTTTGATGAAACCAGAATAATTTAATTTATTTATTGTAGCAACCATCAATGTTATAATTGTGAGACACGATCACATCGCACGATGTAACAGCAACAAATGCAAATGTTATTTGTGACTACGAGATAAGATAAATATGGTGTGTTTATCAAAAAACACATACAAAAGTACGCTTTATGCATTTGAGTATCAAAAATTTTAAGTTTATTTATTTTGTTTTATTACCAATTGTACAGTCAGTCATCACGTGAATAATGTCAGTCATTTATTGTTGTATATTACGAATAGTATGGGAAATAGGTAAACAAACACGATTATAATTTTACTTCTCGATTGAAATGTGATTTCCTATTTGCTGTTATTTATGAACACTGCACAATTGTATCTTTAAATTTAAATTGTATACACAAATAAAACTAATAAAATAGTTTATCTTACGTTTGTGTAACCTGTAGCACCAACACACAGGTAAATACGAAAATAATATGTATTATACTAGTCATTACTTTAAGATTATAGTTTGGTCTCTTTCCGTCTTAATTTATATCACGATTTATTGCCGAATTCATAGTTTCTATCTGCCAGCCATTAACAAGAACCAATCACCAATGAGTATGCTGTTTATGTTACGGTTTAAGAAAATGTGTCCACCCTTTGTAATCAGTTGTATGAAACTTATAGGTTAACTTGATAACAGATAGAGACCGATATATAAACAAAAAATTTGTTGTGTTAACTACGTTTACAAAAACTACGTACTGTCACGTATCCTTATTCTATGGTTTTCAGTTAATTTTTACACAAAATAAAACCATTTCTGTAGACACTTATTCACAATAAGTTCTATAAAAGATAGTGATGTTTATGACAAAAATATAAGCATATTTTAAATTAGTTATAGCTTTGCACCGATTGCTTATGAAAGTTAAACCAAACATTTTATGAAAAAAGTTTTTGTTTACTTCGTTTATGTACTGTTTCACTATTTGATAAAAGTTATATTTTAAATATGATTTTAGTTAAGCAGTAATTTGTATTATTATTCGTTTTAAGTATATTATTTAATATGTGTATAATTTAAAACATAAAACATCAAAGACAGTAGGTATACAATATACATTTAACTGAAAGTGATTATTGGTAATGAAGAAATCTATTATTGTCTATGTGTAATAATATTATGTAGTTAGATATGCAGATGTAATTTTTTAAAATTTTTATTACTCTAGTTTTTAATATAATTACACGCAAACTTGGATGACAGAATGGAATACAACAAAGAAAGGAAAATGGACACAGGTACATGCTACTACAATTATCATCATAGATATCTAAGAAACATGGTGCCTGTATCACGTTCAAATAACGTAGTATTGTCAATGGTGAGAAACAAAGAATGGAGTAAATAACTTCATATAATATATTTTTAAATTAATTCATAGTTAATGTTGTTTCACGAATAAAGGAAAAAAATAAAAGAAACCTTCTGTGTACAGAAAATTTAGTATAGCTCGCTAGGAAATAGTAGACAGGTGCTCAGAATGGGGTTCAAGGCTGGCTGGAATTGATGTTATGACCTATGAATATAAGGTTTCAGTACACATATTTGAGGCAGGTCAATGCTGAGTCACTGAATCAAGAAGAAGGAGAATTCACATAGTCAAGATCATACCAAGGAAAATATAATTACTATTATTAATTATTATTTTATATCATATTATATTAAAGTTCAATGGCCACTTGAGATTGAACACTGGAAAAAAAATGTCATAATAACCAATTAATTGTTCATTTTTTAGTAAATCTACAAGTTGACATTATCAATAGATTTTTTTTTTTTTTTTTGTAGTAGTAAATCTGAAAAAACAGGAGTAATTGCACACCTAGATGTTTTCCTTTTCTAATTTCTCTCTTTTTATATTATCAAATGTATGATTTTCTATAACAATGTTACACAATTCTATATTTACAGATACTTATATTATGTTATGATTACATTATAAATAAAAATATACTCATATGCTATAAATCAGCTCCTCACTGCCTCTCCTCTTCCTTCTTTTTTGAGAATACCTCATAAATATTGATTGAATCATACTCTTTCATTCAACCTTTTAGGCGCAGAATTTTGAGGCTGATTTAAATTATTTATTTACCTCAAAAATTCAACACAACACCCCAATCCCTTAATATTTAGCACAAAACCAAGTTTTTACTTTTTAAAAGTTTTTTTTTTGTAGATACATTATATATCTTTGATATATTATTTATGTATTAATTAATTTTATTGTAATGAAACATGTTTGAAACTCCAGATAAATATTATTATTATGGCCATATTATTTTCTTAATAATTAAATTATTATATCTTTTCTTCATTTATCAACATTGTAGTTAATTAAAATTGATTATTATTATGTATTTTCATAAACATAAATTTATTCATATCCCAAAATTTTTAATATAAAATTGATTATATAAAGAGTATTAAAATTCAATTTATAATATTAAATAAACAAGTTTTTGGGGTAAAAAATGTCCATAAAATATTTATTTCTTATTTTGACCATTCTATAATTTTAAAAGCTATCCATATTGAAATATTTAAAAAATACACATATTACCATCCAAATATGCTTTTAAAATAATTAAAATTTGCTAAAAATATATAAAGCATTATTTTCAAACATGTATTTAAATATGCATTAAAACATATTATATATATAATTAATTACTTATAATCCATCCAGTTCATCTATGACCGTTACATTTTTAAATTTGTAGGGGTTATTTAAATTGTAGAAGTACAGATATGTTACCTACATGATTTTATTTGTGGTTATACTCCCAACAAAATACCCAATACGCAATAATATCCATGATAATATAAAAGTCGCACATTGTAGGTATCACACATTGTTCAATTAACATTTTTAAACCTCTGATCTGGTCAAATATGTGACGTCACCGAGGGCGCAGATGAACTGGACCGGTAATAATTTATTAATAAAATGAAAAGACTTAATTCCACAAAAATATATTTACCAAATAAAAGTAAATATATTTTTGTGGAATTGAATCTTTTCATTTTATTATTAGAAAATCCACAAGTACTCAAATTATAAACAAAATTATAATGTATTATTATAATTTATTTTTGTCTCTCAAAAAGATAATTAATATTAATAGATATGGATAATAAGGTTAAATAAGTAATTCAAATTAATTTAAGAATAATAGTGAAGAAAATATATACAATGTATGTTATTATAGTTAGGTAGATACCTATTTAAAATGTGAACACTGAGAGTAATTTTCAATGTTTTAAATGTAATACTTTATAAGAATTATTAAGTTAATATTTTTTTTAAGTTAGGTGCCTTTATATCTATTATAAGAATACATTGTGTTATTAACAGAAATGCGCTAAATTGTATATAATAAATTAATTTTGGTACCTAACAAAAATAGGAGTGCCTATATCTAGAAACATACACTGCAGCATTTAAATATGTATACATACAGTTTGATTAAATATAAAAATCAATTATAATAATTATTGATATATTATGATGTATCTTTAAAATATATATTATGGTTTTTTATCAGCATAGTAATTTAAAAATTTAGGAATAAATTATGTTATGGTTACCGTTATCCGTATAATTTATAGGTACTGTTTCTAGAGTCCAGGACTTATTGAAATTGGTTCGGTATGATTTAAAATAACAATAACATCAATTATAATACAATTTGTATTAGTATATAATGATCATGGTGAAAAAGTTGTGCATGAAATATGTTCTATATTATTATTATTTTTATTAATTAATCTATGTTATATAATATAAAAATATTGTAATATTAGTAATATATTATAATATATAAGTATACATTTTTAGATTTTACCAGTTTTTCAAAACCTCTTGTATTTAAATATATAGTATTTATACAGTAAATATTGGGACCAGACTACTATTGTTAAAACAAATCAAAATAACAAATTCATTTATAGAAATTAAATATTTATTTAGAATAGATTGGTTCTCAGACAAAATAATATAGTATTATTATATTAAATTTAAAGCAATTATTGCATTCAAAAATCAATTTTAGGGAAAGTTTGGTATATAATTTTCTGTTCTTTTCGGAAGTTTTTCTATATAATATTTTTCAATATTGAAATAATCGAAAATTGTCATCTTTAAAATATATACTAGAATATATTTTATACCTTTAAACTCCAAGACACCTATACTTCACCCCTTTTACAAAAAAAGTATTTTCTAGTAATTAATAAATATCATTGTAAAACCAAGAGATTGGAAATCTACTTGGAATTTGAAATAGATTAATAGAAATAATGGTATTAAAAATTACAATTTAATTGAAATAAGTTAGGTGAAAAAGTTTGGGTGCAAAATGAGGAAAGTACATTGTCGAATGATGTTTCAAAATTGTTTTAATTGTGTATGACAAGTGTCAATTCCTCTGGGACATATTTTCAATGTAATGCTGGATTCATATAGAGTTGTTAGGAAAACAAAAAAGAACATTATTTTTATCTAAAGACGATAATGTTTGTGAAATCCAAAATTGACCAAGTTACAGCTGTTTTAAAATTTAAAATTTCGATGATTTTAAAATTTGAAATAATTGTAATTCAGTCAATTTTGAGTTTAGAACAATAATTTATACGAAAATAATTACTGAAAATAATTTTCTATTAAAATCTGTTTTTGTAAATTTTCCAAATTTTAACCGTCCATAATATTATATATAAAATATATTTTTTGACAGTAAATAGTTTTTTGTTGAGCAAACTTTATATGGATCAACTTTAGATACTAGATTTGAATAGAAAAAAATATTTTTAGTTATTTTTTTCATTAATAGTTTAATTAAATAATTTTGTTGTTAATTGTTTTAAGAACGTAATTCAATATATTGTATCTCAAGAAATAATTTTGATTAAAATGAGTTGAAAATATAATACTAGCAACGTTTTATATTTTCTATTAAATATTATACCTATTAAGAGAACGCTATACCCACATTTATTGTCTCTGTCTATCTAATAGATAATATAGCAAAATCACACTATGCAGAATTGAAATTTTGGCATTTGGCTAAAATTTAGAGTATAAACACCAATTACAACATTTAAAAAAAAATAATAATTTCGAGTAAACCTTGTTGGACTTTTTGTAAAATATTGTGCGACAAAAAAGTTAAAGCTATTTAAAAATATCAAAAACTAAAAATTCTGTAACTTAATAGACAATATTTTACAAAATGTCTAACGAGGTTCACTTGAAATTATTCTTTTTGATAAATTTTATAATAGGTGTTTAAGCTCTAAAGTCAACCCAAACACCATAATTACAATTATGCATTGCATAATTTTGCCATATTGCCAATTAGGTAGATGGAGACCGAAAATGAGGGTGTGACGTCCTCTTAACATAATTACTATACACCAGAATATTAAAGATTGAAATAACTATAAATATACTTACCAACTAGATCATTCATTTTACTAGTCCTTGAACTACCATATAAAATACAATTAGGTATTTTTACATAATTATAATTCTGCATTAAGCACATACTTCTTATATATATTCTTAATTTAACAAACCTAACTTTAAAACCATAATAAACTAATAACTTATTAATGTTTTTTCTTAAGTCTTATCACTTCTCAGTAATTTTTAATTATGATCGGTATAATAGATATAATATAGACGAACATAATCATATTGTAATTATTTGGTAACACTGATGTTGACCAACTATCGACATCACTTTAAGACAGTGACATAGCTATAATTTCAAGCACCATGGTGCCAAATTACATTTTTGTACATCCTAAAATAGGTAGAATAAGGTAATTTCTATATATTTCCCTAGAAATCGAAAAGTCGATTTTTAAAACCACAAATAATAAAAAACTACGTGATAGGGTTAGTAATGGTGGGGAAATAATAAAAGTTTGGCTCCCCTGGGAGTTTGACGCTCTGGGACAGTTGTCCATGCTACTTATGTGATAGCTACGCCACTGCTTACAGAATTCTACTTCCATCAAATAATAAAATCAAATGTATTTTAAATAATTTTTCAATTATTAATCATTAATTTGAATGAATTAAGTGTGCTAACAGTAATTTTAATCCTGCGGCCTACAATTATCTATTCAGGTTGGTAAACAATAGAGTATGGTAGTAACTACGTAATGATAATATGATCACATAGTGATAAGAATGCTTGGTTCCAACCAAACCGTTGTTTATTACATAAATGTTGTGAAGTTTTAAAGATTTTACTATAAAACATATAAATTTATACAAATCTTACTTCAATATGGTTAATTGTTTTGTTCTTAATTGCAATCATAATAGTGAGAGAAAAACATGCAAGTTTTTAGATTTCCAACTGATGAGAAACTAAAAAAAAAGTGGATTCATAATATAAGGCAACTTTATTATTATAAAAATTTTAATAATAATATTTTTATATAAATTAATTTATTACTTTCTTTATTATATTTATTCACTTACTTAAATTAACTAACATTCTGATATTTCTAGAAGAGCTGATAGAGAACCAAATATCAATTCCCGGATTTGTTGCTGTCATTTTATTAATGAAACAAAAAAAAATACTCCAAGTATTTTTAGTTGGAATAAAGAAAAACAATTTGTATTTGTTTCCCCAGAAAAAAAAAAAATCTACACAGCCTTCATCTACATTATGCAAGGAAGTTTACTGTATCTTGTATAGGTTGTTATATGTATGTACTAATCATTTATAATTTATTTTAGAAGACTGTGATTGCAATTGAAAAAAACTAATCCTTCACAAACTGTTTCTGTCGTACCTCAAATGTCTACTGAAATGGATCTTCAAACAACCCTAGGACATTGTAACTTAAATGAGGAAACATCAATTTTAAATAACAAGACATTGAATAACTCGAATATTTCAACAATAATTAATGAATCAGAAAATGTCCTATTAAAAATTGAAATTGAATGGCTAACTTCTAAAATAAATTCTTTAACAAATCAACCATTCTCATTTGTAATCATAGAGAACACAGATAACTTAATAACATATTATACATGATTTCCTAATAAAACAACAATTTCTTTATTGTTTGATATTTTCAAAAATTTACATATAACTTATTTTTTAGGATGGAATGTTGATAGGATTAATAGAAATGATCAGATTTTAATGACATTAATGAAGCTGTGGCTTAATATTGATTTTATTGACCTAAGAGTTAGATTTGGATGTAGTAGAAAAACTATTAGTAATGTTGTTTTGACTTGGATTCATGCATTCCATACTGTTATTTTTAAAGGTTTTATGGATTCTGTTCCAAGTCCACTTAAAAATAGGGCATGTTTACCTAGTGTATTTAACAATTTTATGAATTTTCTAATAATTTTAGATTGCACAGAAATATTTACTGCAATTCCTAGCAAAATGGATTTACAAAAATTTACATATAGTAACTATAAACATTGCAACACTTTAAAGAGACTAGTAGGTATTGCACCTAATGGGGGGGGGGGTATTGACTTTTTGTAGTTCTTTGTATCCAGGATCTACATCTGACAAAGAAATAGTAAAACATTCTGGTGCATTAGATATTTTTAATAGTGGAGACTTAATATTAGCTGACAAAGGATTTTTAATTAGTGACTTGTTACCCAAAGGTGTATCAGTGAATATTCTTTTGTTTTTAGGTACACCTCAGTTCACTCCTAATCAAGTAATAAATACATTATCTATAGCTAAGGCTAGTGTGCATGTAGAAAGGGCAATAAATAGAATAAAATGGTACTCAATTTTAGAATTTATTCCACCTAAATTAATACCATATTCATCTAAAATATTTTAAGTATGTGGTGCACTAACCAATTTTGAATATCTTTTAATAAAGGAGGTTGAAATGTTTTACCAAAGGATCATTAAATTATAAATTAATATTAGGTACTTACTCTTTTGTAATAAGATGATGTGATGGTACCCATATTTGTATTTAATACTATGTATAAGTATCACGTCCTAAATATGTTTTTAATTTAGATTTTAAGTTTCTATTCTTAAATGTAAAATAATAAATAATAAAAAATATATTCACTAAACTGATTTAATTTTGTTTTTAATAAACACAAAACCTTACAAATAATACAAATTTTTATTTTATCAAAAATGGAATAAATTGTTAAAAATAAAAATTTATGATTTTATTAATATTCGAAAAACCAATATGAGTTTTTATGAATTTCTACAATGATTAGATCTTTAACTGTCCAAATAACAAGGTAACAAATTGTTTTGTTCAGTATATGAAGTTATCCCTGAATTTGGGCATAGTAGTCATATTCATAATTGATACTTATAGTGCCATCTTTATCATAATTTATTATATACAAATTATCATTTTTCAAACTAGTTTTAATTAATTCATTACGATATTTATATGGACACTTAACTTCAATAATACTGTTATTATCAACCAGACTGATGAAGCCATAATCCTGTAGGTATAACTTTTTTTCCTGTTACTTGCTCAAACTCTAGAATGCCATGTGTTTCATTTTCTTTGCCACATTGGATAAATTTTATCACATCTAATTTATAAGTTTCTATCAATCTTTTAAAAAGTGATGGAGGATATTTATTCTTGCTAATAGCGCTTAATACTGGACCAAAATTACTAGCTGTAATTCTATATCTTCTTTTAATTAACCACATGGAATTTAAATCTTGCCCAAGAGTCTTTGTCACTAATTTTACAATATCTTCATCATTCATTTGAACTTTTTCTAATAAATACTGTCGCCTATCAGTACACTTTTTAAACTCTGCCGATCTTATTATATCTTCCAATTCAACTAATGTTTCATTAACTACAGATTCAGGAGATAAAAGCCATGTTAGACCAATCACACTACCTAGATTAGTTAACTTTGTGTATACGTCAGATTTTATATTATTATCTATAGGTTCTGTAACACAATAACTTAATTTATCTTGTGGAACTGGATACAGTTCATCAATTGTTTTAGTTATTAAGACAGGAGGAGGATTTTTTTTTTGTTTTGACCAACTACAACTTATATAGAAAATTAATTTATAGTATTTCAAATCTAAGTTTAACTTATTAAATCATTACTTGCGCTTGTTACTGAAACATTTTTATAAGCATAAATTAACAATGTTGCCATATGATGACAAGGTACTTGACCTCTTACACAACTACATTTTGTATGTGTTATGACACCATTATCAGAAAAATAAATCTATATATACAATAAATTATTTAGTGAAAATTTGGAAATTAAATAAGCTATTTTAGTTTTTAAGATAATGAAAGACACCATACTGGGTCACTATTATATGTCTGTTCTCTCATACTGGCTTTCACAATACCTTTTAAATTATTATTAAGAAAAAATACATTCTCTGACATGTCCAAAATCACACCTATTTTCACCCCTTTTTACCAATTTTACTTCTTCTTTGAAAAATTCATACACACAGTGCAACTTAATCCAACTTTTGGCAGTCATAATAAATTAGTCAAAAATAAACAATTCTTACATACATTTAATAGCTGTGCATATATAAAATAATATTAACAATTCTATTAATTACAACTCAAAATACTACTCTTTTATACCTAAAAATTATGTTTTAGAATAATTTTAAACTAAAACCCATAATTTTCTATACGAATTGTCATTTGTTTGGAACCAAAATTCTTATCATTCTAAATAATAAGAAATTGTGACGTCACACTACTAGCATGGTGTGTATGGCACCATACTACCGGTGTGTACCATAGAGTATTATAGAGGCGGCATTTCGTAGGATCATTGTGGCTCTAAAATCGTGGATAATTGACAGAGTAACAACTAACCAAAAATAAAATATTGTATCAATATCGTGTTTTATGACAATATATAATAGATAATATAATATTTATCACAGATAACATTATAACAGGCAATTCTTTTTACAATTTATTATACGATATTTTTTTTATTTATCAAAAAGGACCATGCTGTAATGGTAAATTATGCTATGTTTACCGGCCTCAAGTGAATTGTATGGTAAAGATACACAACGGCGTCTCTATATTACTCGTATGGTGTGCGCATCACGTTCCATGTGATGGACTTTGTAAGACCAATATAGTATTAACGTGTATAAATTGATGTACTTCGTTAATTATTGTAGATGATTAACTATATTTTATAATCGCGAAAATAGGGCATATTAATTACATAATTTTCTGTTTAAATTTGATTTTTATTGTTACAATATATTGGTTTGTTTAGTTTTTTATTTTCAACAAAAACTACAATTACAATGGTGAATAAGTGTTGTGTTGTGGGTTGCACGTCAGGCTACAGAAGCAACAAGGAAAAAGTTATTAAGTTTTCAGCACCTAAAGATCGTGTTATCCGACAAAAATGGCAAAAAGCTATTCCAAGGAGTAATTATGTTGTACACGATAAAACTTACGTTTGCGTAAAACATTTCAAAGACAATGACATATTGCGTTATTGGGAGTCTGGTGAAATAAGGGTACGTTAATATTGAAATATATTTATTTTGTTTTATTAATCATCAATTGACATTACTCTAAATACAATGTTATGTTTTTTTTTTTTTTTTATGAACGATTGAAGATAATGAGATAAAGAAAATAAATTGTAATAATACAATTAATTATATAGGTATAATAAAAATGTCTAAATAAAAATTGTGATATTTATAAATTGTACACTATTTTGAAAGTGCATGATACAATTAACACTACCTAACAACATAAAAAATATTCAACGGAGAGTTTATTAAATAATCAATATTTCTAATATTAATATAAAACAAATTTTAGGTTTCTAAACATAAATATAGACATTTTATATGCTATGTCTGGTTATCCGTAGTTACCAGTGCATAGTTACAAGAAATATTTTTGATTTGATTACTTGGGAAATAGATATATTTATATATTGGTTTTAGTTTCCACACAAAAATACAATAGGATAAACAAATATTTGCACAACATCATGCATTAGAGTTACAGATTTTAAGCTAACGAATGCTATTTACAAAGATATATATAATATTTATTTTGCACAATCTTCTTGCACTGACTTATTGTTTTTACTTATTAAACTGTGATCCCAAGTTGTGTAGCACACTCTTCTCTTTTGAAGACAGTATCCTCCAGCTTTGTAGCATTCAGTCAACCACCATATTAAATCGAAATTGCAATCTAGGACTGTTTCCAATTACCTTCGTAATTGATTACAGTGAAAAAAGGAGTGCTATTTATCATCTCATATGGCCTAACAATTTATGCATTATTTTGAGATCATCCAGTTTTTTATATCAATTTACTAATAATAATTTATTTATAAATCTTAATTTTAAACTATTGTTTTTTTTATATATTATTTTTAAAATTTAAAAATATTTTCTAGGGATTATCTTAGATGAATATTTGTTATATTGAAGAAACGATATATAAAATTTTAGTATAAGAAATGGTGTAAAAGTGATAGTAAATAAAGAAATGAAAGAAGAGTAGAGGTGGTCAGGAAAAATGATAGAGTAATTATGGTAAAAGTAGTATTAGATGATATTATGTCATTAAAAATTGACAATATGTTATTATTGTATGTAAAAAATATAATAAATGTATAAATTTTCATGACATTAAATTCATTAAATATTAATTTCTAAAAAAAAACTGTAATTCAAATGTTTAAAGTGTACCTTTTGTCTGTGTTTCTTTTCAACGAAGTTACATAGTTAATGTCTATGGTAATTATAATGACAAAAACACGCTATTGCATTAATTTCCAGTATATTTAATAATATAATTATGTAAAACAAAACAAAAAACTATAATACAAATTTAGTTTTTAATTTTCATAATTAAAAATTACAAAAATACATTGAAAAACATATTAATAAAAAAAAATTGTATGTTGTGCATTAAATTAAATAGGTATATAATACATGTACCAGGCACCTAGATCAAAATATATTATATCAACCTTTCACCCTTTCTTGGTTTTTAATAGTTAATATGCTATAATGCACAATATATCTAATATATTCTGTAATTGCTAAATTTTTAAAGGTTTAATGTTTATAGTTTTATATAAATTTTGGTTTTTTAATAAATAAGTGGAACAAATAATGGATATTTGAGATGAAATGAGTTTAGAGGCCGTTTTAGTGAACATCTTTGGAATTAAATTTTAAAAATATTTTGGAATTAGGAAGGTGATTATTTTACATTAGCTAGGTCTCCTAATTTTAAAATTTATGTAATAAAATATGATTTATATTTATCATGAAAACTACTATTAGATATTGATAAGTTAAAGAGTTGAGTTAGAACTGGAATAAGAATAAAGGGGCAATTTTGTAAGAACACAGAATATTTACCATCAGGGGAAAATATGAGAATTATGATACATAGCTCTAAGTTAAGTTAACACCTCAGATTGCATAAAAATTAAGTTATTTAAATAATCAACTTTTCAATTTCAACATTAATGTTATAAAAGTTTATTCTTGAATTATAAATACTGAAAAACTCAACAAAGAGATTGACAATACAAATTGTGTACCAAATTTAAAGAATCTGGTATGTCAAGATTTGGGTTTTAAAGTTATTAAAAATGTTTTTAAGTAGGTTTTATTCTAAATTTAATTTTTAATAATATAATTATCATAGTTGTGTCTAGCTAATTGTTTTTACTGGGCTCTTAATTTAGATCAGGCATGTCAAACACACAGTACGCTTTTAATTTTTTTTTTTAAAAAAATAGGATTATTGAAAAATTAAGTAAAAATAAAAAGCGAAAAACAAATATATATATATATATATATATAATTCCGTGTTAAAAGTGGCTTCATCCAACAAGATTTCTTCTGAAATAAAAAAGTTAAGAGCAGAAAAAAAATTTCAAATATCGTAAACATCAAAAAGATATTGATAATTTGATTTTTTTTTTTGTAATTTAAATAATGTCTAATAAATACCTTTTGTATTTATTCTATTATAAACCCGAAGTCACAATATTATACACTTTTATTTTGCATATACGTATTTCAACATCATGTTGTCATCTTCAATGTAAACCAAAAACTAACTGTCAGAAACAATTTCAAAATAAAAGTGTATAACATTGTGACTTTGGGTTTATAATATACTAAGTATAAATAGTTACAAATACTCATATATATATTAATACCTTTTATTTTTATTTTTTTGGAAGTTGAATAATATATAATAAATAATATAAAAATATTTTAAAATTTAAAAGATAAATGAGCTTGTTTTTTCTGAATAGTTACACAATATTTTATTTTTTGTATTTAGTTCAGTTAAATAATTAGGCGTACCTTATTTTTCATACCATGTTCTTCTTCATCTTCTCTCCCAACTATTTGAGGTCGGATACTCTAATCCTAAACTTCTACTTAACTCTATCTCCTGCATCATCTTACTTACCATCTTCCTCATATCATTTGCCATCATATCCCCCATCTCTTTTTCAGTCTTTCTATCCTCCGCTTTCCATCATTTTACATTTCCTTTACTAATCTTATTGCCTCAGTCTCTTCCATTCTTAATACGAGCCCGAGTCATCTTAATCTATTCTCTTCAATCTATATACTTCAATACTACCTCTTATATACTCATTCCTTATTTTATCCTTTCTAGTAACTCAATGCATCCACTTTTACATTTTCATCTCTGCTACACTCATTTTTGTTCTATCTTCCTATCTACTGCCCAAAATTTTGTTCCATACATTATTGCAGGTCATACCACTGCCTTATAAAATTTATCTTTTAACTTAATAGATATTCTTTTGTCACACAAAACACCTATCACTTCTTCCCTCTTCATCTATCCACACTTAATCCTATGTTTCATGGACTCTAAACCATACTATCATATTTTAAATAATTATAATACAATTCTAGTACTTTATATATTAGATACCTATCTAGTTTAATACTATTTTTTTAATTTTATCTACTTTAATAATATTTATAATTTATGTTTCTTTTGACCATTTTATTAGATTCCTTATAAGAGATATAGACTACGAGAAGGAGCAGTGCCTTCCATATTTCCTGATCCGACATCTTTGTCTACAAGAAATAAATTCAGGGAATCATCCGTTCTTCATCTAGGTAATATTAATTGTTCTAGAAAGAGAAATATTCAAGTTTTTGTTTATTTTTACCATTTTATTGTATTATCATGGTTGGTTAAAATATTTGATATTTTAGTATAGTTTGTCGTACTGTTAGATATGATTGGGGTTTTATGTAAAAAAAAATGGCAAACTATACATTAAAAGTATAAAATAAATTATTCAATAACAATAATTTAATTTGAAAAAAAAAATTAATCTAATACATGTTTTTATGTAAAAAGGTAAACTTTCAACTTTTTAGGATACTAAACTTTTTTTTTTTACTAAAAGTATGACTATAATAGTTGAAAGTTTAATATATTTTTTTTATATATATTAATATTTTATTAATTTTAGATGACTTTTTAGATATAGCACTGAATATTTAAAAATGCATTGACTCATACTAAGTTTTTCTTTTAGCTTATACCTAAGCACATAAGTAAATTACATGATATTAAATGCATATAAATGAATTCCAGTTTCTGTGCAGTGTGAAATTTCCTACAAATTAACTTATAACATAGAAATTACCAAAATCTGACTTGCTTATATACTTATACATATAGATGGAACATTTTTCAAGGGACAAGGACTGAGAAGCGTGGTTTGATAATCAAATTAAAAAAGATTGGTAGTATTTATTATGAAAGTAAGAGAAACTTCCATACTTTGAGGATAGTCAAATCCTTGGGACTATCACAATAATTGACATGTCAGCTTAAATGTTTCGTATACATGTATAAGTAGAATATATTAATGTTTACGATATAATATGCTAGATAATAATAATACAATGAATTATTATTCAAAACATTGTAGTATAATTTATAGACATATTTAGATCTATAGAATTTCATTGAACGACTAATGTTTCTTTTAAATATCCAGTGTTGTATATTCTGCATTTTATATAATATTCTATATATATTAAGTGGGTATATTTATCTATAAATTCTTTCGCAATCAATCAATAAATAAAAAATTTTAAGTAAAATTAATTTTTGTTTAGATCAAATATTGACTGTAAGATGAGATAATGATGTATTGTCTTATGCTATAACAGTCAAACATGAACTTGGTAAAAATATACGCTTATCCATTCAAATTTGAAAATATGGAAATAAAAATTTTATTTTTTAATATAGATTTCATATAATAAATTTCTATCTAAGTTAACATTTGATAAGAGCACATAAAAAATCTCATTAAACTAAATAGGTACATCCTAACTTTAAGTATCATAATATAATCTAATCAATAATATCATATAATTATATTCATATACATAG
Organism: Pemphigus obesinymphae; assembly: GCA_025469235.1. Taxonomy (NCBI): domain Eukaryota; kingdom Metazoa; phylum Arthropoda; class Insecta; order Hemiptera; family Aphididae; genus Pemphigus; species Pemphigus obesinymphae. The sequence goes on along the minus strand of JAIPRL010002216.1, from coordinate 27,586 downwards.
TTCCTATATTTTAATTTTTTTAAATTATAATATGTACATATATTTATTTAAAATCATATTTTCTAAAAATTCAAATTTCAAGTAAAAAAAAAATGTTTTAATGAAATATAATTTTATTAATACAAAGTTGTAAAACATAGATCATATAAAATTTAAAATATAATTAATTTAATTAAAATTTTTTATATTTTGTAATAAGATAACTGTGGCTTAAAACATTTTTTTATTTTATTAAAAATTAAAATTAAATTTAAAAACAAAATTTAAATATCCCTATAACTTGATTTTTTAATATTAATTCCATTAATATAAATAATTGTTTTCTTATTTCACATGTTTAGCTCCTGTTTCTGAAATTAGTATCACACGGTCAATTGAAAATGAGAACATATTAATCAATAGCTATGATACAAATTGGGAAGTTCAATCAACTATTATATTATGTATTAATGGTAAAATTATTTATAATAATAAACTCATTATTGTATTCATAATATTTATGATAAATCTATTTTTTCAGAGAACTTATTTTATTGTTTAAACCAACCAGAGCTGTTTCAATGTCCAACTCCATGGATACCAATTACAAAATTTGTTAAAAAAGATGAATTCTGTATTGCTATTTTAAATGAAGAAAGTTCATTTCCAACAGTGGAAAAGTGTATAAAAGTGGATAAACAATCTCAAGTATCTTTTTGGATACACGGTAAAAAAATGAAAACTGATGAACTTAACATTATACCTGGCATAAATGTCACACAGTTCAAAGAAAATATCAGACAGTTTGAATCAATATTAGTTTGTCAAGGTGGACCCCTAGCCAACCAATTTTCAGCAGTTTTTGGAACATTGTGCACTATTTCTTCTGTTGGACTTATACGACATAATGATTGTGAGATTATAATTAAGTCTAAATCAAAATGTTGTGCTAAATGTAATACTTTAAAAATAAAAGAAAGTTTACATCAACAAGCTTATGGTCAAAGATTAGAAATACAAACTATATGCATCAACTAATGTGGAAAACATAATAATAAACAAATAAAAAAACAGTTATAGAATTAATTAACTAATATATTATATATCATATTTATTGCATAATAATTAAATTTTAAAAATATATGTAAAACATTTAAATACACAAATCATAAGATACTTCAAGCCCTGAACCATATTTAAAATTTCTTCTTTCTTACCTAAATACATTTAATTTAAATACTTTTAAAAATAACACACAATATTGTAAATTGTATGTAAAAACTTGTAAATACCATGTATTAATTAGAAAAATAATTTATTATGTAAATAATATTATAAAAAAAAAAGAACTTCATACCAAAATTAATTAATGAAATAAGTAAGAAAAAGAATATGATTAAACATTTGTTAAGAAAAGCAGAAAATACAAAAACATTTTTGTAAAATTCATAATAAAATATATAATCAATAAATCAATATTAAAACAATATTATTATAAAATGTTTTTACGCCACAGCAAAGGTCAGAAATACTAGAAGCCATATATATATATATATAGTAAAAATTGTAAATAATATGTTTACTTTTAATATTTGTCATTTAATCACCAAAATATTTGAGGGCTTTTGATCAAGATTTCGAAAAATGTTGAACAAAATGACTGAAATGGTTAAACATGGAATTTTATATTTTCACTCTGTAAGTCTTCTCAACAATTTAATGTTACATACAGTGGACTGATAGATATAGATCACATAAACTATTTAGATAATTACAAATAAGCAGATGTATCAATATTTATGTGAATATATAATAATCATCAAGCTCAAACTTTTACCAAACTATGGGCTGTTTTACTTCTAAAAGATAAGTGAAAGGTAAATTAATTATTTGTTTTACATTATTCACTTATTTAAATATCAACTATAATAATACATTTTACTTATTCATTGTGTATTTATTATGTTTATATTAGGTGTTATTTGAAAAATATAATTATACATAACAAAGAATATCTGTGAATGGTATTGTCTGTGATGATGAAGGCTCTAATCTATAAAGTGAAAAGAATTTGGAGTCGATTATCATTTTCAACATTTATATTATTGAAATAGAAAACTCAATGCTTATTTAGACACTATCCATTTGTTTAAATGTGTGCATAATCGATTGCATATAGGTAATATAATATATGTTTACAAGTAAGTTCTTTAAATTTGATATCCAGACATACTTTATATGAATAAAGTTAAATAGTTTAAAGTGACACAAATATATTTTATTTATTTTTAGCTTCATGCCAGATCAAATTTAATGTTCTCATTTCTGTAGTTATGTTAAAGAAATGTATATGGAAGACATTCAAAACCTAAAATAACATCATATAATTCAGACTGCATCACACCTATGGCAAAAATGTGAGTTTGACCTTCTACTCAGTTATAATTATTATATGTTTTATTTGTTTACATTTTTGAGATAATCTCTATAATTTGTAGGTTCAAAATCAAAAAATATAATTTAAGAATATCAAATTATTTTTGAACATTATCTGTTGAACAACATATAATATTTATTTTATTTTATGGTTTAAATTCAAGCATGGTATAACCTATGCAATATTATAAATGCAAAGGTGTTCTTACTATAAAAAATTCTGAATGCAAATTTCATAGAATTCCGGAATAGTCAATTTGATAATATAAACAATAATCTTCCTTGGCATGGACAATGCATTATATCAGGTAATAATTTAATTAATTATTGAATATATAAATTAATTTATATATTCAAGTTGGCTTACATTAATTTCATTAATAGTTTTATTTGGACATTATAGAATTTTCAAGATAAAATTGCATACATCAATAGAGCTAGGAGAATTAAATGAACTATGAAAAGTATAAAACCTGAAGATTTTTTTATATACATATTTAATGTCTTAATGTCTAAATTTTCAAAAAATAAAGCCACAGGATTTTATTTATATGAAAACAAAAGTAATTTGTAGTTATTTTATGTAGATCATAAATTACTAAGAAGACATTACGTTATGTCTTAAAATTAATAACAAATTTTTTTATTATATTATTACATATAAAAATTTTGAAATGTTAAAGAATAATAGTTGTAATAAAAATATAATTTTTTTATTTGTTCTATGTTATTATGATACTTTCATTGCTGCCTAACAATTAGCTTCTGGATGTGCGTGCAACTAACCAGTGGTCTTCAAATATATTGATAAGATTAGGAATTTTAATACTTATAAAATAAATGAATTCAATAAGTTTATTTATATATATATATCTATTATGTTATTATTATTGTACTGTTACAATAACTATACTAGAAAAATCATTTGTTAATGAAAATGATCAAATTCACTGTGCTTATTTAACTGTTAAGTTTGTTTGCTTAATTTATTTTGTATTTCATTTTGCTGCTTTAATATATAAATTACATATCTTTGTTAAATACAAAAAAAAAATAAAAATTATACTATAACTATAATTAATATACAGACTTCTGTAGTATTATTATAACTATATACAAGTTTATACCTATTTATTGATCAAATTGAGAAGAACGAAGCTCTTTTGTTTTTTTTTACTATTTCAGAACACCCTTACTAATTATATGTAACACTATACAGTTTATGTTACAGTTATTCCAAAATATTTTATATTAAACTCATTAATGATTTAGTTTTAATGATAACATATAATATGTTGGTCAATATAAGGAATATCTAAATTTTATAGCAAAATTAATTTTTAACATATATTAGGCAGGTATATGATTTACATCTCCAAAACGTAAAAAATTAAAAAATGTATAGGTAAATGTAAAAATTACTACTACAGAGTATATAAATACTAAGTTTATGTTATAACTAGGGTTCGGTCATATGCATTTGCGTTTTATGTTTAAATTATATATATAATTATGTTTTAATTATTATTTTGATAATATTTCATAAATAAATACATAATAATATAAGTATTATAGGTATTAATATACAATTTTAAACGAGTATAAAATATGTATGTATTAATTGCAAGTAGGTATATGAAAGTTATAGGTACATATACTTAACCATAAATTTAAAATGTATTTCCGTTAGACCAACTGAAATCTGTATTGTTTTATTATTCCTATTATGATAACAATAAAAATTATGAATTATTTATACAATAATATTGTTTATTAGCAAAATAATTTATATAGTTGTATGTAACTATACTGATAACTGTGAAGTCTATCAGAAGACTGCATTCGATGATTTATTATTTTCGGGCTAATTGATCTATCTGTATTCATATAATCTGAGGTAATAATATTATTGTGTTATAAAAATTGTACTGAATAAATACCTACAATAAAAATTAACAAAATACATGTAATAATACGAATATATAAATACCGTAGGTACTATTAATAGAAAAAATATACAGAAAAAAAACTCAAAAAAATTCAAATATTGTATAAACTTATTATTAAACATTGACGCACAATTTTATTGTATTATTTAAAAATTATTGCTAAACATTGACATACATTTTATATTATTTTAGAATGATTATTAATTGACATATATTTTATTGTATCAATTTACAAGTATAATTTATCAGTTGTTTTTATATTAAGTAATTATTAAATATACATATACCCCACATATTTATTCAATCCAGTAGTTGTTATATATTATATATTATTACTTTAAAGTTTACAATTTAATTATAGATATTATACTCTAATAATCCATGTAAAAAGTAAAATATTTTCAAGTATTGCAATTGAAATACTATATAATTAGTAAATATTAGACCCAACTAGTGTAGACAGAGTACTCTAGTAGCGTTAAAGCTCTATAGGATTGGGTATGCTACACTGCCATTTTGCGACTCTGTTATTGTTATCAAAATTTGTTTTCATAAATGTTTATAATATTATTAATTTATAATATGTCAAATATGAATTGTGAATCAATTATTTGAGTCGGTCAATTACAAAACTTACCAACCACCAGAATTCAATATTTACAAGAAACGTATAAATTAGACGGCCAGTCGTTATTGTGTACTGAAGATAATAACATCGAAATATGTATTTACAAAATTAAAATTTTTAATTTATACAACATATTATGTATTTTAGTACTATACATAAATAAATATATACTAAATAACAATGAAATTGACGAGAGTAATCAATTTTAATTATAGGATATTGTACCTAATTTCTTCAAAAAATATTTATTTTGTAATTTGCACCGAGTATGTATTTTAGTTACTTATACCCCTTGTGCTCTATACACCTCATATATCTATATATGTACAATATGAAAATATTATGATCAGGAAGGTACTTTAAAGAAAATTTTGAATATATTTGGTAAACGTGAAAGGAAAAACTTAAAAGAAGAGCAGAAAACCAGGTTATTTCCTTGCAATTCCAAAAAATTTAAATTTATATGGACTCCTTAATGACCAACTTTTTTATATTAATATTTAAACAAAATAATTATAGGCATAATATAATACACATTTAAAAGATATAGGTATTGGATATGGATATAGACATATACATAGGTGTAGGTAATAAAAATGTTAAGTGTTTTATTATTACTTAATAAAACGTATAGAGGTACATTTGCAAGGTTAAAAGATAATCTAAATACAAGGTATAATATATATCTTAGGTACATAAAAGATGCAAGATACTTTAAATGATTTAATGTTAAATTTGCTTAACAATTTATATTAAATTTTTATTTCATCCATTACTAATGAGAATAAGTAAGAACCCAAAGCTGAACCCAGATGTAATCCTACTCCGACACTAAAATTCTCAGTTTCTTCATACAGACTCCTCACTATTGTATTTCCCTTTTAATACATGTCCTTAATTATGTTCACATACATATTTGGTAATCCTTTCTTCATTAATGCAGACTTCAAAATCTTCCTAGGAACCCTATCATATAGGATACCTACGCAAAAACAAATAAATAATGTTATTAAATAGTTGTGTTACATTTTACATCTAAGATATAATATCAAAAATAAATCTATAATTAAAGTAATTAGTTGGTAGTAGAAATTTGGCGAAATACCGAAAGAAAAAAATGATGAAACGTTGAGTGAAATGTCAAAAAAAATATTAAATAAATAACTGAAATGCATTATAATCTAATGTTGATAAGTGTGTCGCAAAATAGCGGCGTAGCATACCTAACTATATAGTGCGTTTGTAACAGGAGTAAAATCTATGTTTATATCACGGATTAAGATATTCAGGATGCAGAACGAAAGCTTATCACATGAAGACAGAACTTTCTTACCATGAAAACTAGATATATCTAGTCCACAAACATATAATGGTATCTACTATCTAGTCTCTTCATGCTTCTTACTTTCAAATTAATCTTGTAGCGCTTAGAAGCAACTGTGGCAAGTTTTGAACTAATACAGTGCTACTCACAAACATAAAAAAATAATTGTTATATCTGTGGTGCTATTACAATAATGGCTACTATCACGGATATATATCTTATCCGTGGCTACTATGAATAATACATACATTTTGTAATACTGAATAAGAAATGCAGTTTTTTTTTAAATTCAAGTAGGTATATAATTTAATTTGGGCTTTTCACGTTTTTTGATCTATTCGATTTTCCACACTACCATTTATGTTAAAAATGTCGAAATACGTGTCTAAATGTTGTGTTCTAAATTGTTGTTCGTCTTCACAAATCCGATTTGGTGTTCCATCTAATAGCAAAAATATATGAGAAAATGCAATTGGCGTGGAATTAAAAAATAGTTCAAAAATTTGTTCTGTTCATTTCTGTGATGAAGACATTGTGGATATATGGGAGTCTGGTATTAGAGAAAATAAATATTCAGTAAGAAAATCAATCAGAACAGTTAGGTATTCACTAGAAAATTAAGTATCTAGGAAAAAATATCCAGTCAATATAATTATTTATATAATATAACGATTATTTTTGTTATTCCATATAATTATATGGTTATTAAATAAATAATTATCTACTAAAAATTATGAAAACACTGTACACGAAAAATTATGTTGAACAGATTTACTAATTGTATTTTCATATATATATATACGGATATTTTTTCCTAAATTCAATTTTAGGTACCTATATAGGTACATCATATACATAGGTAGGTATTTCAATAAGTTATTGAAAACAATTAATTATATATTTCTAATCTTATGTACTTAAATTAGATATGCCTGAAAAGCCCAGATTAAAATCAGGAGCTGTACCGAAATTGAACATTAGTAATGAGAATACAGAAGGAGAAAATAAAAAGGTGAATATTATTGAACTGTATTTATTGAAAAGAGTATTTACAAAATTTGATGTATTTTTAACAGATTGATATCATTTCAGATAAAAATTATCCATAGGCTGCTGTGGTGTCTACACCTACTCCAATCTTAATCAATAAAACTTTTATTGTTGAAGACATTTCTAGAATCGAAGTAATTATTTTTTTTGTTAAATTATCTGTAATATTCAATAATACAATTTTCTAATATAATTTTTTTTTTTTATTATAGGTTAATGATGTTGAAGTAGTATTTGTAATTTATCTGTATGTGATATTCTCTTAAATATACACGAACAGGTAAAATTACTTCCTTATTGGCTTTTGAATATTACTAAAAATGCCATAACAAATCAATCGATAGTAACTTTTTATAAAATGGGGTGTCATAGTGAATGCTACTCTCGTATAGTTGAAAAACAATTGGTCATTACTACTGGTATATACATACATTTTTACATCTCTTCTTCTTCTCCTTTGCCTTCTCTTACAACTATTTGGGGTCAGCCACCCTGGTCCTACACTTCCACTTAACTCTATCTCCCGCATCTTCTTCACTTACTCCCACCTTCCTCATATCACTCGCCATCACATCCCACCATCTCTTTTTTGGTCTTCCTCTCCCCCTCTTACCAACAACATGCATTTCCCTTACTAATCTTACTGCCTCAGTCTCTTCCCTTCTTAATACATACCCGAGCCATCTTAATCTATTCTCTCTCATTTTGTCTATTATCGAAGCTACCCCTATATTACCTCTGATATACTCATTCGTTATTTTATCCTCTTTAGTAACTCCACTCATTCACCTTAACATTCTCATTTCAGCGACACTCATTCTCTGTTCTATCTTTCTATTTACTGCCCAACATTCTGTTCCATACATCATTGCAGGTCTCACCACTGCTTTATAAAATTTACCTTTTAACCTAATAGGGATTCTTTCATCACACAGAATACCTGACGCTTCTCTCCACTTCGTCCATCCACATTTTTATACATTTTTACATTTTTATCTTCATATTCATTGCTTTTAATTTTTATGCCTACAAATTGTGTTTTTTTTTTTAGGGTCAGAAATTATTATGCATGCAATACACAAGAATTTGAGTACTGGAGAACAGGAAATATTTTATCCATCTATACCTCTTTCAATAATTAATAGTGATGTAATTACTTATATAATTGAAAAGTTCAATTCAGTAAATGTATGTTATGGTGCAGTTCTTGTTTCAAAGTATCCAACTATAAAATTGTCATTTGGAAGTCAATATGAAATTCAACATGGTTATTGGAAACACACAAATTGTAACAAAATTCTAGTTGATAACAGGTATTATAAAAATGAAGAAAATACTGTTTTTTAAATATAAATAATATTTTTTAGAATTAATAAACAATAATTGCATTTTTCAGTACTATATCATGTTTATTATGTCGGCAACTCTTGTATTCACTTAAGAAGATGAAACAAAGATTGTTTACTGGAAAATCAGTTAGATTGTTCTTCTTGCCAACTAAAAGACATTGTTTGAGAAATATAAAACACTAAAAAAAGAAATCTTGGCAACAAATTTCTAGGTCAATATTAAGGTTTTGTAATTTTCAATCTCATTTCTATGAAATCAAATGAAAAATGAATGAAATGTCAAATACTGCACTTTCAACTTTATTGAAAAAATCCGGAATGTCTCAAATTCAGTCTGATTTAATTCAACAGATATTTGCAGTAGCAAAACTAAATAATCCAAATAATCGCCATTATTTAGAAAGTTGGATGATGTTATGATTGTTATTTCAAATTCGGTAATATTTCTAAATACATTTTTAAATGTTTTTCTTAATTTATTTAAAGTAATAATTAATATAATATATTTTTAGTTCACCAGCTGGTTATAAATTTCTTAGATGCCAAAATATATTGCCACTACCTTGTGTTGAAACAACTAGAAGATATTTATTGGCTATAAAAGGAGAATGTGGATTTGACCTAAGTTTTTTTAAATTGCTAAAATAAATTTCTTCATAAATCCATCTATCAAAAAAAAGGATACTTTTAGTTGACGAAATATGTTTGTGTACCAGCATAACTGTACATAGTATGAATCTCAAATTTAACAGACACTATTACACAACCATTAGCTGTGTTTACCTCAAAAGGGCCAGTAAAAGGTTTTTATTTCATATTAGTGTATAACAAATGGTATTATTATTTAACCTATACTTATTTTGTGTTTATTTTTAATTGAGTTATCATCTTAAAATGTAGGTATTGATTTATCTCAGTTGGTTTTAAAGACAGTACTATTATTAGAAAATACAGGACTTCAGGTTTTAGGGTTGACATGCGACGGAGCTTCAACTAATAAAACATGTTTTAGTTTTTGCATTTCAATTCATCCAAATCAGATGTAAAAACTTCTTTTTCTAATCCATTTGATAGAAATCGTCAAATATTTGTATTTTGTGATGCTCCTCGTGTACTTAAAAATAAAAGGAATCGTTTAGTTCAACAAAGATATTTCAAAATACCTAGATAAATTATTTACTATTAATAGCTTAGATAATTTTAAAGTTGTGTTTTATTTTTAAGATTGATTCATCTAAAGATCTTATCAAGTGGGAACATTACTGTTGTGTATTTGAAAATGATTCAAAGTGTCACCTAAAAATTTGTTCAAAATTAACCAAACATCATGTAGAACTTAATAATATATCCAAAATGAAGGTTAAGTATACTACACAGGTAAAAATTAAATACCAGTTATTACAAAATAGTTATAGTTATAATATATTGTATAAAAAATAAAAATATGAATAGTGATAGATGAAGTCTATTTTAATACTAGTGTTTTAAATTTCTGGGGGAAGCGTTAAATGTATTGGTTTTAGTGTTTTACAGACATATATATTATATATTACCTATAGCAATATATTTTTTCAGTCGATACTTTGACAATAAAATTTGCATATCAAATTTATATTAATTTTATTAACTTATTATTTTGTTTCTTTATTAATTATTAGTTGTTGAGTAAGTCAATAGCAGTAGGCATTCAATTTTATCGCGAACAAAATTATCCAGGTTTAGAAAATTCAATAGATACTCAAAAGTTCACTATATCAATGAATGATATGTTTGATGCTTTAAATCGGAAGTCCCTAGCAGAAGGTATAAAGAAAAAAAACAAAGATTTGAAGGTTTATTATGTGTTGTGTGCCATTTTTTTTGTGTTTCTAACTTTTATGTTTCTTAATTAACTTATTATTACCAAATTATATAAAAATATAATTTATTTTAATAATAAAATATAACAAAATAATAATAAAAAAAAAAAAAAAATATAATATAATTTAAATAAATTAAATAAAATAAAATAAATTAATAGATGTTTAGAGTATAAATATTTATATTAAAAATTTAAACAAGCCAATTATTAGTTTGGTACTGTGTTGTATGTTAAAAAAATTTAGTGTATGTTTTTAACCAAATTTTAACTTTTTATATTTATTTTTATTTTTATTAACTTAGGTATTAAAGGAAAGTTTGGCTTGGTTGGATGACTGGGAGAACAATTTATTTGAAGGACATATTTAAAAAATTGAATTTTTTACAATATATACAGCTGAATCCCTGAGAATCACATTAAATTCAACAATTGATTTAGTTTTATATTTGTTAGATAATTTTGAATTTAAATATGTACTGTCAGAAAAGTTCAATCAAGATTCACTTGAAGTATCTATATTAAATACTTAATTTTTATTTTTATTATTTAGTTAAATATTAATTAATATTTTCAGACATTTTTTAGAATAATTCGACAGCCGAATGGTCCTAATGACCATTCATCTACGCTTACATTTCTATAGCTTTATAAGTTATTATTAGTGTATTATTTGGTTAAGCCACCAAAGACTGGAAATTATTCAATTCAAAAATTCAAAAGCAAGTATCTACCTAAATATAAAATTGTATATACTTATTTTAAAAGTAAATTATTTATTTTCTAGTATCAGCTATATACCATTACTTAATATAGCAGATCTTAAAGAAGCAATGGCTGAAAATACTTCAAGAGTCAGAAAAACAAAACTTTTTAAATTAAAACAAAATTTAAGACAATATTCTTGTAGAAGAATGTTGGGACGTTGATGATGTTTTTAGAGATAAAGACTTAACTGATGGTTCTATATTTCAATGTGTAGTATACTATTTAACTAGGTATTGAATTTGGTTTTTATATTTATTCATAACAAAAATGTATTAATCTTTATTTTACAGATACTTAGCAAGGCATATATTTAAGAAAATCAACTGTAGTATTTGTTTATCGGGTATAAAAAATACTTACAAATACTTGAATACTTCAGATTCAATTGCAGCATGTGGATACCTTATTCATCCTGACCATTCATTTTTATATTGCTTAGACAAAAAAACATTGTACTAGTCATAATGTATTTGAAGATACAGTCAAAGATTTTTTTAATGAAAACTATCTAATACCATTTCCTTGCGATGAGCGTAAAACAGAAATGGTTGAATATATTTTTACAACATATACAACTATGTGTATGAGACAACATATCTATTTATTAAATCAACAAAATAAAGGCCGCAATAGGTTTAAAAAAATTTTTTCAAAATTAGTTAATAAATAAAATATCAATTATATAGCTTTTTTCTTTTTATAGAATCTAATCTATTAAATTTACTTACACATTTGTTGTTTCCATCTATCTAATGGGCAATATAAAAACAATTACGAATTGTGTCATGTAGATAAAATTTAGAATTGAACACCTATTGGCTATTATTACCAAATTTAAAGAACGAAATATTTTTATATTTTTACATCTCAGAACTTTTTTGTAAAATATTGTTTTTTTAGAAATTCAAACGAAAATGTAACTTCTTTGTTAAAAGACCTATACAAAAAGTCTTCGAAGCACACTTAAAAATATGATTTTCTTTAATTTTAGTATTAGGTTTTTTAACTCTAAATTTAACCTAAATGTTACAATTCACAATTTTAGTAATGCAATATTTCCCATTAATCAGGATGATAGAAACAGCAAATGTGGGTGTATTGCCCTCACTCCTCTTAAATCTTATTTCAGCCACTCAGTAAAACATTATCACTATTTTTTATTGGTATATATTTATTATATTATGTACCCAAAGTTACAATATTATACATTTTTATTTTGCATACCTATACATATTTCAACAACTTTGTTATCATCTTAAGCGCGTGCCAAAAACTAACGGTTAGTTAGTATTGTGACTTTGGGTATATAATATAATAATTATAAATAGTTACAAGTGCACATATATATATATATATACATATATATATATATATATATATATATACATAATATATAGTACTTTATTATTTATATGTATGTATATAATAATAATAATTATTATTATTATATATTATGTATACAGGGCCAGATAGGGAAGGACTGGTCCACTAAGTTTTAGGATTATTAACGGCCTCAAAAAAGTTTGTGACTATTAAAAAATGTTTAAATGTAGAGCAATACATTTAAATTTAGAATATTCCAAATTTCACTTTGTGCTCTTATATTTTTGACCACATATTACTTAATCAGTTCAAATATTTTTCGTTCTACTGAATTAAATACTTGGTAACTCTTCGGGTCTGTATATATACAAAAAATATACATACTAATTTAAATGTATAAATTACCTTATCACATAGTGAAATATAAATTAAGTTGTTCATTTACCTTATTTAATTTAAAATAATACATTTATTGTAGATAAACTCATTTCATTGAATTATTAAGTAATTTACAAAAATATAATGTAAAATGAAGCACATTATCTTATTGATGTAGTACAAAACAAACTATAGAAATATATTATTATGTACTTATTTCATAGTGAAGTATTTTTAATAAATATTAAGTAAGAATGAAAAACATTTTAAAAAGTTATTACAATACCTAATAGCATTAGCCATCAGATTCCATGACTCATGAAAGATTTAATACACAGATGTCCAAAATACAAGTTTTTTGAAGAAGAAAAAGAAAAGAATTTTTAAATATTATGAAGTTGTAATAACTTTAAGTATTAAATATTTTATGATTTATTAAGAATAATTTGTATGCATTAAAATTATAATATGATTCTGAAAAATAATAATAGGTAGATTAAAAAAAATATTATTAAATATCTACTTTACTAAGTAACATAAGTTTTATATATAAGAATGATACATTTTGAGAACATTTTAACGCTTTTGGTACACACATACACAATATAACTTCCTTTACAATTATATTAAAAATGGATTATTCGACGTACTCTAATTTTGTAATTAGAAAAAACTTCTTATACAAAAATGTTAATATTTATGTATAAAATATACTTTTTAAATTCAAATTTGGAGGGCTATTGTTATTCTGTGATAATATCAAGTCTTTATCACGGTTGTAAATATCTTAGATTGACTAGACGTTTGCAGTAGCCTGTCAAGCAGAGGCATCCTACTTTCGTGCGCGTGACGGAGTAACACGGTTACTTATATCATGATTATAACAACAATTATACCACTATATAATATATACTATATATATATAATTTATAATTTTACCATGGAATAAATTAGAGAATAATTTGGAAATGAAGTATACCATCATATTATCAAACTACTATCAACAGCTATGTTTACGTACATTGCGCCAGACACGCCCATATCGAAATTTGAACTTTTTTTTATGCCAATATTTAGCATGTAATTTGCATGACTATTTTTAGAATTTGCATGCTATACACGTGCTATGTTTCTCAATGGAAAATTTTTGAAACCGATTTTTCCTAAATAAATTTTCCCCAATAGCCACAATATAAATAATGATGATAAATTAAATACGGTTCAAGTATAGGTACTTCTTTTGGTCGCACCTATAAACCGGGCCTGGTCACTCGGACCTCGATTTAAGATATATATCTTAAATCGTGACTCGGACAGTTTAATCGAAGATATCTCCCGATTTGTTGTGAAATAAGATATAAATATACAAAAATAAGAAATAATTGAATTAATTTTAATATAACCAATATTACTTTTTTAAATGCAAAATAATGACATTGGAAAAACTGGTTATAGTACCTACAGTTTAACCATTGGAAAAAAAGGTTGAATGAAAAAGAAATTGTTTGGAAAGATTAGTGCAGTTTCAAATTTATACATTATTGCGACATTATATTTTTTTCAAGTTGTCAGACTGGAGACTGTGTCACTTTTGATGGCTTCAATAATATTGAAGAACGATTCTTCTATAATACTTTATTATTTATTAACTACATATTACCAATACTTGACGAGATTTACTGTGTTATGCATAAAATACTCACAGTTTTATCTATTATAATATATATACAAAGATTTATGGTTTTTATATTGTTGTGTAGTATTATTGTTTTTTGTACCGAAACACATGATTCTTTTTTCAAATTGTTGTTATAAGCAAATATTATTGATTATCTATATCATTTAGTTATGGCCATCTTGTTTAGTATTAAAATAATTTAACAAAGTTAACTAAATTATAATTCGGCATTTTTATAAATATTTCTATCTATTATTTCTTTAAATGTAAAAGAAACACAATTTAGCTGGCACAGTAGAAAGAACAGTTAAAAGAAACGTTTTTCAGATTTATAAGCGAAGTAGTTGAAAACAAAAAAAAAACATGAAATTTAACAAACCAAAGTCATTAAAAATGTGTGAAAATTTGACTGAAAATGTTCAATTGTTTCAACGAGAAGTGAAAATTTATTTTCAAGCAACAAAAGCTTATAAACAAACACCGGATAAACAGGTAGAAATTTTGCTTAATTTATTAGGGACTGAAGTGTATAAATTATATAATAATATGCTTAATGTCAAAGAAAAAAGTATATTTGAAATATTAAGGGCATTGGAATATTGTACTTTGGATACAAATGAATTTATAGGAAAAACCGATTTTTCTTCAGACAACAATCTGTAGGAGAAATTTTTGATCAATTTTATTCTGACCTCAAAGAGCTGACGATTTCTTGCAAATTTAGTGATAGTGAAACCACATCACTAGCGTATCAAATTATACAAGACCTTGCAGACAAAGATTTACAAGTTGTATTAAAAAGAAATAAAGTCATTTTAGACGAAGTGGTTAATCATTGTCAAAAGATAGAACAGTTGAAACGGGACAAAGATTGGCAAAGGAAGAACAGAAGACTATTTACCGTACTAAAGTGAATGAACAAAATTATGAAAATAATACTAATATTGAGACAAAAAATAATACTAACGATGAGACTAAAAATAATACCAATAATAGGACTGACAATAATTGTTATGATAAGACTCAAAATAATAGTAACAATGAAAATAATGAACAGAGAAGAATCAAGATATTGAAAACTAGAAGGGAAATCATAACACCAAAAAAATATAAAGATTATGTAAATGTAATTTAATAATATATTCATAGTCTAAAGTCTTACTATATATTTTATATTGTAATAGCAAAATGTTTGTGAACTATGAACATATGTTTATTTTCAAACAAAATCATTAACAATTATCCACATTAGCCAATAAGTAATCGAGTTATTTATTAATAAAACAATCAACATTTTATTTATACATTATTTTTAAAAGATATATTATTGTTTTCTTAAAGTAAAATTACATTTAATGTATTTTTTTTTTTTTAAACAGATAATCTAGAAATAAAGATAGTTTTCTTCTAGATGTGAATAAAACAAATTATTACATATTTTACATACACATATAAAGTATTATTATATAAGCACTTATTTTACATTCAATTGGACGAGGCAAGATAACACTTAATTAGATATACTAATAATTCAGAAATAGCAATTGATCAATAGGCTATGTTGATAGGATAGGTATGACTGCAATATTCGAGTTTAAAAGCAAATTGCACAAGCATAATCGTTTAAATTTTCAACTTAAGAGGACGTGATATCCCTCGACTTCTAGTGCAAAAAACATGTCTACACAGAATGACAATAATTGGTTTCACAGTGGTTTAAGAATAAAAATACCTATTATGTAATAGAAAGTTAATAACATTTCGGAGGAAATGACATATTCTCTTTGTAAAATGATACCTACAAAAAAAAGTTTTCTATGTTAAATATTAGATTGTTAGCTAAATATTTAGCTTATTGAAAAAACAATAAGACATTCCCTCCAAAATTTTTTTAACTTTTGGTTTTATAATAGGTGTTTTTGCTCTTAAACTACTAGAAAACGAGTAATCATCATTTTGTATAGACATGTTTTTTTTTTTTTTTTTAAACAAATATTACAATTATACAACAATAAAAAATGGTATTGATACAAGACTATTTTTATATTAATTAAAAAATATATTTAAATGTATTCAAATTTTTAGATTTTCATTTTTCTTAGAATTTCATAAAAATTACCTATACAAAACCCCTTAAAAATTGTGTGTATGAAGTCCTCTTAAATCTTGATTATGAACAGAGATAAATACAAATATTTCTTCATAATTATTCAAAAAGTCTGATATATATTATATTTTGTGATAGTAGATGAAATCTGGATGCCATTTTGATTTAATGATACATATGACAAATTTGCTGACATACCTATCTTATCTTATCATGATATTAATATTATTATTAATTAATAAACCTATTAAATTATTTTATTAACCTACTAAACCTATTTTTAAATACTTGTTCTAATTTTAATTTTAATCAATAATATATATTTGGGTACAAATTATAAAATTTAAGAAACGCTCAAACCAAACATTTTTCTTATTCTCATTATTATCAGCACTGGCATCATTTTTCTGACGATCTAAAACAAACAATATTAAATAAATATGAATATATTTAGGTATTCTTTATATACTATTCAAAATAAACACATTTTAAAATTTATGAGAGTTTTTAACTGTTAGTACGTATACCTATACATATTATATTATGACAATAATTTATTGAAATAGTAAAATCAAAAATAGTGGTTTGGGTATTACAAGTATTATAACATACAACACTAGTACAAAAATCTTGAAAAAAAGAAAGAAAGATTTTTTTAAACATTTTAAATTAGGTACTAATTACTAGATACTAAATACTAAGTAATATTTCATTACTGTGTTATAATGTATAAGTTACAGTAATAAAAAATGGAACTAAGGTATTATGTTTTATTATTTTTTAGTTAGATAATGTATAAAAACATTTTTTTTTTCATCATAATTTGACCAGGTTTATACTCCACAATGATATATTTCTGTGCTTAAGAAAAAGAGTATAAGTCCTCAAAATCGAGTCTATTTTATTTTCCTAAGTATATTTTCATCCTGTTTGTTTAAATCTCTATTACTTTAAGTACTAAAATTAAAATTTATGGAGTTTTAGAAAAACATTATGACATAAGAAAAATATAGATACAAGTCCATAGTGTTTTAATTAATATTGATACAGTTGGTGAAGTTGGTATACTAAAGTATATTTATGTAGATTAATAAAGATATCTATATCATAAGAATAAAAATGCACATAGTATTTAGTTATACCTCTCTCCAAAAACAGCTCATCATTATCAACACGATGTTCATGTACAATATATAAAATTCTCTTATTCTATGTTAGGTAATATATTTTTATTATTACCAAAGAAATTAGAATACTACCAAACAAATAAAATTGTTATGAATAGTATTTGTTAACTTATTAGTAATTCCATCTGTATTATTTACTAATTGTGTTATCAAACTTGAAGGTTAAAAGAAGTTATTGAACTATAAAATAAAAGTGAAAGGAAAGATTTATAGATTTGAGGTTCTTAGAAAATATTGAAAAATGAACTGAATCCTTTCTTCCTCTTAAGTAAAGATTTATTACACATACATCAGAGATAAATCTATGTTTATTATATACCCATTTTCTTATCTTAGTGGATGTACTGGAATTATCACTATTTTTATTTTTACATCATAAATACGTAACACTTTATCAAGTTGAGCACCATGAGATCAAATTTAGGTCTCACCAATAGTAGTAAGTATATATACATATCTATGGGTCTCATGTTCTTATGATCAAACCACCACATGATTTTTAGAATTGTGGGAAAAAAATCCCAATTAATAAATCACCTCAAAAAAATCCTTCATATATATATAATAATATAAAAGCTGTAATATTTTTATTTATATCTACTTTATTTTATTACAGAATATTACATTAATATGCAATCATATTAGCTATAATTTTTTTAATCTTAGATAATTGTTACATACAGTCAGTGGTGGAACTAGGGGGTGGATAGATAGTGTTTGAGCCATGGGCGTAATACTTATAGCTACACATAGAGGGTCTTGTTTAATTCGAACAATTATAATTTATTTACTAATAGTCAATTAATAATAAGTTAGTACAAATAATAAAAATTTCATAGAAGTCAAATTGTTCTAATAATTATATGTTTAATGTTTTTTTATATTTTAATTATCTACTTATTATTAGATTATTAACTATTATTGTAAATAAAAAACTTTAAACTGAAAAAATTTAATTTGACAAAAATTAAAAAAATGGATAGGTACCTATTAATTACTTAATTAAATTGTTTGACTTTTATGAAATTTTTATTACTTTTACTATTTTGTATTATTAATTGACTATTTGTAAATAAATCATAATTGTGGAAATTAAACAAGACCCTCTATATGTAGCTATAAGTAAAATAAATTGTCGTACTATAGATTAAGTATAGGGTAATACTGTATATAACAATTATCTAAGATTATAAAAAATTATAGCTAATATAATTGCATATTGATATAATATTCCATAGTTCTTTAATTAAGGTATGTTGTTAAGAAGGAACAATTTGTTTTAATTTTAATTTCTTAAACTCTTAATTTGAATAAAGTTCATTTTATTTTCACCAACCTAAATTTAAATTTTTTTAGATTAAAGTGTAAGTTTAGTGATTGGTATGTCACTACATCTATCTATATACTTAGAATATAATATTATAAGAATCAATAAAATGTAAATGTGTAATATATACTACATGGTGAAAACCCATTTTTATGTTTCCTGAAATGAAACTAAGTAAATAAAATATAATACTTACTTTGTTGACATTTTACACATTTATCACAGTCTTCAATGTGGCATGTTTTTTCACACACGTGCATTGAGCAATTTAACTGTTTTAAACAAATATTTTCGCAAATAATTGGAGTTAATTGCCCACATTTAACAAAAGCCTTAGTATATCCACAACAACACTTTCTAAAAACATTTAATTAGTATTAAATATGAATCGTAAAATAAAATAATACATTTGATAAAAATAATAACCTGTAAACATCCACTGTACATGGCGGACATGGACCTGGATGACACAATATGGTGCATTTATGCTTACACTTATATTTTCCATCAGAATTTTTTCTTTGTTGTCCACATGTTTGACCACAAGAATGTGGAATATTCTTACTATTAAAGACTGGATTTACTAAGTCACCACAAAAACAAACATACTTGGGTTTTCCAATCGCCCGCTTTTGACAAGTTGGACACCACCATTTATTATCTACAAAAAATTTAATCTATTACCTCAATCAAAATAAATTATAATACAATTATAACATATATACAACAAATATAACACAATCACAATTAGATTTTATAAAAGTATATGTTATCAAAATATCTGTTATAATACTTATACAATCTATATAAAGAAAATATCACGCATATATTTAGAGTTTGAATTGTGGCATTTAGGTTACATTTAAAGATTAAACACTTATTATAAGCTGTGTGGTTCATTTTTAACATTTGTGACCGTTGATTTTTTAAAATAACAGAGGTTCAACAATATGCTTGTAGTATAGATTCAAGCTCTTTTACCCGCATTCATCTATTGTTTTATACATTTTTAAGCAGACAGACCCCGTGATGGATATAGTCGTATGGCTTCAAACTTGTATTCTTAAATGCACAAATTTCTGGCCCCAAGTGTATAGCATGCTTATGTCAAGATGAACCACATGGGTTATACCAAGTTCAAAGAGAGTAATATTCTAATATTTTCGTAAAAAATTATTTGATAAAACTTTTACAGCATTTTAAGTTTTTATTTTTATTAAATAGGTTTTTGAAGGTAAACGCAATTAAGGATTAGTAGGGGTAAAACAGAAAATATAGAGTGTGATTTTGGAAAAAAGGAACACAATACGAATAGGGATAGGAAAGTGAGAAAGTTCAATGGGGATAAAATAGGTTAACAGGTTCAAGTATTTAGAATTTGTTCTACAGAAGGTCATCAGTTTCGAGGAAGATATGAAAAACAAGATAAATTGTGAATGGATGAAGTGAAGAAATGTTTCAAGTATTTTGTGTAACAAAAAAACCCAAATTAAGCTAAACAGAAAACTGTATAACATTTTATAATGCATGGATTAGAATATTGGTTAGTAGATAGAAATATGAAATAAAGGATGGGTGTAGTAGAGACAATAATGTTAAGGTGAATGAATAGAGTGACTAGAGAAGAAAAAATAAGAAATGAGTAAATAAGAGGTAGATAGTAGAGAAGTGGCTTAAATAGTAATTAAAATGAAAAGAATAAATTAAAATGAATCGGGCATGTTTTAAGGATGGAAGTGACAGGCCAAAAAATAGATAAGTAGACATAATTGAGAGTGATATAAGATTAAAAAGTGTAAGTGAAGAGGATGTGGGAGATTGAGTTAAGTGGAAGTTTAGGATTAGGGTGACCAACCTCAAATAGCTAAGCGAAAATATGAGGGAGAAGAAGACCAACATTTTTATTTAATAGCTATAACTTTTTTGTCAGATAATATTTTATAAAAAGACTTGAAATTATTACTTAATAATAATAATAATTAATTATTCTGTAATAGTCATTTAATATTTAAATTTAACCTAAATGCTACAATTCAAATTCAAATACCTAAATACTTATATTTTTTTTTATATATTGTTCATTAGCTAGACTAATTATTAGATTAAAACAGCATTTTTTTGTTTAATGTGTACAGTGTAAACAAATAAAAAATAAAATACTTAGGTACTGATTAGTAATTATAATTAATTTAATTATTATTCAAGTTTGTTTTTCAATTTTAGTTTTTAAGTTTAATACCTAAATGATAATAAGTACCATGTTATATTACTTACTAGTATGAGATTTGTTGAACCATTTCATTATACATTTTATATGTATAATTTGGTAACAATATTTACAGTTCCAGATTGGTTCTGTATTTTGAATTATATCATAACATATTGGACAGTCTAACTTATTTTCTCTTAGTTGGTTAGTAAATAGATCTCTTTGACCCATATTAATTAATGAATTTGAAACGGGAGATTTAGCCTTTGTAACATGAGAATGATTAGAACTATTGAAGTTCCTAAAACATAAAAACAATGAATTATCAATTAAAGTTAACAATTGTATAATAACTAATACCTACCCATCACTATTCGTCAAACTTGATCCTGCTCTGATCTGAAGATCTAAATGTACATAATATAAATAGTATATTATTTAATTTTTATTAAATCATTAGTGAAATAAATAATATTAGTTTAACTTAACCTAAAACAATTTTAAGTAAAGTACTTGTTCTATTTCCTAGGTAATTCAAATATATTTAATTCAAAATTATATTATAATAAATTATGAATTTAATAAAATAAACAATTTGTAATACAACAATATTGTATTCTACAAAAAATATAGTTTATTATTAGTAGTATTAGTTTTTAATGATTGTAGATTATAGAATAGGCAATACCGGCTGCAGGCTTGAAACTTGGTACAGGCGAGTAAATGTATACCTATAACATCTAGGTTAAGTCTTAAATTACTCAACCCAAAATTGCTAACCCCATCTACTATTCACAATACATGTCCTATAATAAAATAATATTATATTATATAGGTAGGTAGAGTCTAGGGTTACTGTGATTTTTGAGTAGCCAAGATTATTTGACATGAAAACCAGCAGCTACATATAGACTTAATAACATATTATACATTCAATATTGACAGTCGGTCGACGGATTAACAGTTATATCATTAAAATATGTCTAACAGGTAATACGAAATAAAGTAATTTCGTACTTAGAATTTTGAAATATTTTGTAGACATTTTGAGGTTACATTTACTCACCCACACCAAGTTTCCACCTGGTCGGATTTATCTGTTACCTAAATATTATATTCTATGGTAAATCAGTAGAAAATCAGTAAATTAATTAAATTAGTGAACGGTAATAAAATATTGGTTTTGAAAAAACGTATATGATTACTCGCTATTATAAGTGTTTATAAACGAGGTGTTTAATATCAATACCTAAAATAGACAGATATAATAATTATTATGAAATATTTACTCGGAGTACGTTTATAAGCGTTTGGTTTTGAGCTCGAAGCAACAGGTTGTCTTGACTGTTTACCGCGATTCTCGTAATTATAACAATCATGATCCTTTTGTATCACAAACATATTAATTGCTATAAAAAAAAAAAATATGTAAAAAAATAATAATAATAGATTTATTAATAATCGTTTTTATTACATTTTATATATTATATATTTATATTATTTATTATACATACAAAACAGTAGGTAGATATCCTGCAGACCCTGCAACAATATTTTACTGCGAAAACAGTTTTTTTTCAGTTGGACGCTTTGACTATATTATGTACCTTACGGTGGTCGGCTGTCGTACAATGACTTGTACATTTCGATTTGAGATTTCAGGGATGCTACCTTATTGGCGCCATATAATACAACGCCTCCTCCCACATCTATTCCGTATGTGGTTACCTGGCCGCCGAAACCGTCTTCGAAATTTTTCAACCGGCGTGGGCGGGATTAATGTATGTGTCTATATGGTCACGATGAACAAACAATGTCTTGTTTTTCGTTCAAGTGAACTACACTGGTACTGGGTTTTTTGTATGCACCCGCGCTTTTTAATTTTTAGAATTGCCGCGATTTTCAAAATCAACTGAAAATGCTCTTTTATTTTTTAAAGCGTAGATAGGTACTACAATTGTATCATTATAATTATTAATTTATAATAATATATCTTTTTATCAAATAGCATTTTGTTAACCGTGGCTTTTGCATTAATTTTTTTCATTTTATTAAATTGTGGGTCTTAGAAAAATTGCAAAATAAAAAAATAAAAAATGTTCAACATAATATAATAAATTTATAAATGTAGGTATACCTAATTATATAAAACTAAAATATGTATAAGAAATATGAATACAACAAAATAATATAGATTAATAAATAATGTAACGATGACAAATAAATATAATAAGCGTGGTGGAGAAAATTATAAAATTATACTATATTATACTCGGCATCTAATACACATTGATCTAAAAATAGCAGTTGGGGAATTTACATTTTCGTTTACATGATAGTTTTTCGCGATAGTTACAGTCCCGAAAGTATATGATAGTTACTCTCATTAAGAAGTATATAGTATATAAATAATAATGAGTATATAGTATACTATCAAACAATCATTTTGTGTGATAGTTTTAAGCAATAATGTTTATATTATCAAATATTTGTATAATAATATAATCATTATAATATTTTGCCAATTTCATTTAACATATTATCTCGATTAAATTTTATTTTAATATTACACATATTTATTTATTTTTAACCCAGTCGGATAGGTAATAGGGACAAATAAATAGGTTTCGGGTGTAATTCATTTTGAATGCACCTAGAAATCGGTCGGGGTCACTAGATCGCTGCGATCACTCAGACAGTGTAAATCGAAAATATGCTCCGATTTGTTGTGAAACGCTATGTTGAATAAGAATATTTTTGGGTAGGTGGAGGTATATATATACCTAAGTAAAACAGAGCACATGATAGTGTGACAGTTTAATAGTACAATTTATTATATACAGAATAGATTAAATATATATAATACACGATGAAAGTATAATAGTAATTTCATGATAGTACTGCCAACTATCATGCACCCGTGAAAGTGTGAAAGTACTTTCAAGTACTACTTACAGTCCGTTACTAACCCGCTATTTACACGATGGCAGTAACTATCATGGAAAACTATCATCGTGTTAAGCCCAGCTTAATAAAAGTAGGTAGGTACGTTTGTCGATGAAACAATTAGGTAGGTATCTAATAAAAATTAAAATTACTCAATAGAGAAACTTGAGGGTAAATTATGGAGGGTACCGACGGTAGTAATTTTTTAAAAATAAATTGAATACAAATTCTATGGAGGGGAGGTTACCACCCACACACTACAAATATATTTACCAATTATTGCAGCAAACAATCCTATTTATATACAGGGGCGTAATTTCAGTTTTTTCCAGCTGTACAAATTTGTTTTGTAAAAGGCCAATTTTAACATTTCACTAGGTTATTTTTTAAAAGGAATGTATATAATATATAAATTTAAGTAGCTATATAAATATTGTAAGTATATCATTTTAAAACTAATATTTATATCATATATGAATACTTCAAGGCTGGGCAAGTTAACGATATTTTTTAACTCGTTAAGTCAAGTTAATTGAATAAACAATATAAGCTAAGTTAAGTTAAAAGTTACTCGTATATTTTTTGTTAACTTTTAAAGTTAAAAGTTAACTTTAAAAAAAAAGTAACTTAACTTAGTTAAAAGTTAAAATTTCCTAATTATTAGGAAAAAAAGTCGATATACTACAGGTATAACGTAAAAAGGTAAAAAAGGATGGTTATTCTTTACGCTCAAATGAACTACTGGGGACTTCTTCTGCCTGAAAAATTGTATATATGTAAAAATAAAAATACAACACGTAATTTGAAAACCCATACATAAATCGGAAATCAGAAAATAACTTCCAACTGCCAAGCTACCTACACTATTGTTTGATTCACACTAATGTAGTATAAAATAAGCAGTACCCATCACTTCAATATATTTTCTATACTGGGTAGACATAATTACATAAATACCAGTCTCCATGTAGTCTCCAAGACTGGGCTCAGCCCAATGTGGAAAATTAACTGTAAATAAAACCATTATTTTTTTTATTACCTACCTACATTTTTAGATAAAAAGAAAACAAATTTCTAACCTTTAATAATGTCTTTAAAAATTATAGATTTTTGTGTAATCTTTAACCCACCTTTCATACAAAAATTGTTACTAAAAAAATGTAGGATATAAAAATAACTAATAATTTAAAACGGTTATATTATACTATATGGATATGATATACAATGATAATTTATGTACCTATAGTCTTTTCAAAACTTGGCATCTATGAAATATTTTTTATGCAACTGTGTAATATTTATCAGTTTCGCACCTCCAGTATTGCTAAAAATGATAAATAATAAAATAGTGACGGCCTAAATTATTGTTGAAAGTTACCATATATTATTTAGGTAACATATAAATGAGATAAGTCTGTATCTATGTGACTATATGTGTACCTATATATCTAATATTAATTAAATTACAAAGACAAAATGAAATTGATTTTTTATTGGACATTTTTATTATATTTTAACAACAAAGTCATTTCAAATTTTTTGTCAAACCTCTCCATCTGTCAAAATAAAAAATTATTCGGTAACAATTTATACACAGTATAAACTATTTTTAAAACATTATTATTATTTAATATTTATTACTTTGGAAAACATTAATAATACAAAATTAACAATGGTATACACATGGGTAGGTACATAAATATATAGCCGCTGTAGGTACCTGTATTTTAGTGTATACTAGGTAGAGGAATTCTTATATTAAAGTTATTTTCCATTGTAATTTCGTGAACGGTCAACGTCGCGGCATGTGCATGAGTGGTGCATCGATTCTTATCGATTATGTACATGCTATTGTAGGTAGGTACCTACTAAAATTGCGTATAGGTACTAAATAGTAAAATCCTCATTCAAAAATTTGTATTGTTCTTCGAGCAAAATTTAACTTACTTTAGATACTTTTGTATAAAGTTAACATGTTAAGTTTAATAAAAAATTAACTTATTAAGTTAAAAGTTAATCTGAAAAAAAGTAACGCGTTAAGTAACTTAATTAAAATTAATTTAATTTTTCAACTTAGTTTTAACTTTTAATTCGTTAATACCCAGCCTCGGAATACTTAATACATAAATAAGTTAATTATGACGGCACATTATTAGAAGGCCAATTATTAACACTTATACATCAGTGGTGCCGTCGCATACCCTGCATACAACCCTCCAAATTACACCCCTGTATATATAGGTGAATAAGAAAAAATAAATTTTAATTAAAAAAAAAATTCATTTATTAAAATTAAAAGCACTGTAAGGTAACAATAACTAATTGATTTAATTTAATATAAAAGGATAAATGCCCAAAAAATTACAGGAAAAATCAAAATATGGCTTCTACAAAATACATAATAATGTATAGTATGAATTTGCTACCAAAAAGGTCTACACCAAAACAAAATTCTCTAATATAGTGCAAAATACCAGTACAGAATATATGCTGTCTACAATGCGGCATTTTGTCTGTGAGGTAATTTCGTTGGTTTAGTATATTTATTTATTTATTTATTTACGGAAAAAAAATATTCCAATTACAATGAAATTATATAATATCTGACAGTAGAAATCACAACAAAATTAAAAAAATAAAATAAAAAAATAAAAATAATAAAAATATAAAAAGTGTTTAAATAAATTAAATATTGTACAATTACAGCTATACTAGAAAAGAAAAAGGAAAAAAAAAACAAAAATATAAATATATTTATAAAATAACATTTTACAAAATATTGTTATGTATGCTTTTTTTTAAATGTGTTAAGATTACAATTAAAAATATCTATTTCAAAATTAAGCATATTGCCGTTAATTATTAATAATGCATGTGGGGAAAAAAAAAAATATCTAGATTTATATTTATCAATATAAAATAATTGCTTAGTTCGGGTTATTCTAGATGGATATTTGAAATTTATTAACTCTAATAATTCAGGACATTCGATAAAGTTATTAATTAGCTTAAAAAGGAAAATTAAATTACAAGTTATTCGCCTAGTATTTAAAGATTTAATATTTAAGTATTGTAAGAGTCCTTCATAAT
>JAIPRL010002215.1:44710-64062 GCA_025469235.1 Pemphigus obesinymphae | reverse complement strand
TATTTAATGAAAGACTAACATTCGAAGAGGTAGATTGAGTAGACGAAGCATTGTTACGAGTAACACGTTTACTACTAAGAGAATTGGTTGAATTCATGATGTAGCTAGGCGTACTAAGTAAAATCTACGTAAAGAAGGTAATAATTTATTTATTTACAGTCTCCGGTAAATAGCTGTGGAGGTAGAATAACCATAAGACTGAGTAACAATTGCAACTAGCGTTTAAGTCTCCAGAAAACAGCTGACGGCGATAGTGAGGAGTGAACGTAATATGATAACAATAAAACAAGATCAATACTCACAAAACGGGTGGAATAGAAAGACATAAAAAAAACTACCAAAAACTGAAATAGGTAGGCTGAATCGACTTCCAGGACACTACAAGATCATACCGAATGTTTAAAATCACCAGAAAAGAAAAACACAACAAATTATAATTTAAACATTAATATACTGAAGATGAAATGTACGAATAAAAACCTTAACATTAATATTATTAATTATCACACAATTATTACTATATAGTATATACAAGACCCCTTAATGTAAGGGGTATACACATAAGTATGTGTATTATTAATTATTACACAATTATTACTATATAGTATATACAAGACCCCTAAAAATTAGCCCGTAGAGAATTGACTTAAATGACACAGGAGATTGTAAAAACTTCAGAAAATAACAGTTAGAGCATAAAAATTATATATGTAATCATTTATTAATCTACTATAAATTTACATATCAAATATAACTTCAGATAAACTTATCACACACATAACATAGAAATTTTGGAGAATTTATTTTTTGAACATGCTGATGGATCTAGTGATGCGATAAGGATTCTAAAAACTGATCTAAATTTGTGTAAAGTCACATTTAGATTAACTTTCTCACATTTTTCATTTTATCTCCCTAAGTCCCCCCTAAAATTAAATTAATATATTTATACATTTAAAAATTGATATTTTCAATTTTGTGAAAATCAATGAAAATAAACTTAAAGTTAGAAAGTGGTTCTAAAGTAAATTTTGTGAAAAATTCAAATCAGTTTTCAGAATCCATAATGCATTATTATGTCAATCGGTATGTTGGAAATAGAATTTAGTGTCTTTTCAAATACAGTAGCCGTATTTGTTGATGTGCTTGCTTGTGCGAGTGTACACACTTAATATTATGTCGATTGTATTTACATAACGTAAATAAATCAATTATTTGCCACACACTTGATAAATTACCGCTTCCGAAACTTTAAAACTTATTATTTAAAATATTATAATAAGAGTATTAATGGTATTCATTCAAATAGATGATTTGTTCCCCCATCCAAAAAAAAAAACTTGATCAGAATTTATTTTATAAAAATAGCAAATTGAATGATAGGAAATACTAAAAAAATACATAACTACAAAAATTAAATAATATTAAAAGTGAGCCAAAAATGTAGCTCATAATTTACCAATCTAATCAAGTATCACAGGCAGTATTTCTTTTTCAAAATGACAACACTCTGGACATTCAAATTTCTCGTCTACCAATCTCATTGACTGTAACATTACAATAATAATAATTTAATGGAAGTAATATGTAATATTGTATTTTTTTAATTATCTTGTAAACTTACATTTATACAGTAGAAACAAAACACATGAGAACATTTAATGTGATGTGGTAATACAGGTTTCTCGTTGCAAATGCTACACACTATCCTGGCACTTAATAATGGTATTTTATCTATCCATTGCTTTTTATCGTATTGTGATTTAGAATTCATTAATCTAGTGAATTTATGTTTTACAGACTGATAATTAATCAGTGGTAAAGTGAACAACAAAAACTCCTGAAAATGAAAACAAAATATATTGAATTATAAAATAACTAACAAGTTATAAGAGTTGTAACTAGTAATGAATTTTTCTTTTCTGAATTCATCCTTATGTATATTTATAATTTATATTGAAACAAATAAATAATAATATATACTATTAGAAATTAATTAAAAATTAAATTTTATTTTTTTATAATTTTATAATTTTATTATCTTAAATAAATATATTTCTTTCCTAATTTTATTTAAATATTTAAAAACTATGCTATATTTTTCAGATTCTGACAGAGGCGTATTTAGAAATTTGACCCTCCGTGACTTATATGGTTTGATGCTCCCCTCCATTAAAAAAAAAAAATAGTGAGGACCTTTTTACCCTAGATCCATAGGGACTATTAATTTTATACATACCTTAATAGTAAAATGTAAGTAAAAATAAAAATTTTCTTTAAAAGTAAAACATTATTATTAAAAACAATGTATATTCTGTTAACTTATTTTTTCGTTACACGATGATGATGCCAATGGTGAAATTGACGGTTTCACTTACAGAACAGTTGAAATATAGGTACTATATATACTTTATACTACACTATTTATTTACTGTATATTTCAAATTTCAACCATGCCACTTTCACTAGCTGTAGAGATAAAACTGCAACCATGGGGACGAGGAGACTATAGCAGGACATTAGAGCATATATTAGCACCTTATTATCTAGTTGTTATCACCGATGATATAGTTTTTTTTTTTATCAAATTGAATTTTCAGTTTATTTTTCTTTAATATTATACATGGTACAACTTTTCCATTAACTAGGAATTAAAAATAAATTACCTATTAATTATACACTTAATAAACTAGAAATAAAATTTATTCTCTAAAATTTTAATAGAAAACATGAATATTTCATAATTTCTACACACAATAGTTATTATAATTATTTATATTTAATATTTATACAATTTAAAAAATACTAAATGTAATAGCTTAACATATAGCAATAATTATAATGTTAGTCTACCTATTTTTTTAAATAAATTACCATCATGTTTTCTTGATTTTGTTACTACAAAACCAAAAACAAGTTCCAATAATTGTTTTAGGAATATATCAAAATCATACCCTTTTAATAAATGTATCATTGACTTAAATGGGTTCACTTAATAATTTTTTTAAACAATTAAAATATTTAATATTGTCAATCGTCATTTCGTAAAAAAAATGTTTAATTAATTAAATTAATTTTTAATAGACAATAAACCAAAAAAAATATATAACACTTATTACATAGAAAATTACTAAAGAGCATAAAAAGTTATATGTGTATGCTGTATAGTTATCATGAATACAAGTTTGTATATTCCATTTATGTTCAACAATCTTAATTTATTGCTTTTAAATAGTAGTATACAGTTTACAGTGTTTGCTGTTAAACATACCGATTTTTCATTTATAATTTACAAAAATATATAAGTATAATTTATCTACAAATTACATAATTAAATGTAGATAAATAAAATAAATTTAACAACAGTATGGTAATTTCTGTTTGCTTTACACTTAATGCAACCAAAGTGTAGTAGTTTAAATTATATTTGCAGTTTATTAAGTACACATCTTTAATATCAAAGAAAAATAAACAGAAAATTCAATTTGATGAAAAAAAAAAATGAAAACTTCAGGTGATAACAACTAGATGATAAGGCGTTGCTCTAAATATGTCCTGCGAATAGACTCATCCCAATCATGGAGGTCCATAGTAAATAATACGTCCTCCATAGCAACATATGCGTTATCACTTATTTTATTTCTTAATCTATTGACTGCATTATCATAAAAAAAAAAAATCGAATAATCAAAACAAAAAATTAATTTTTTTGAATTTTGAATTAATTTAATAAATAATATTGCTATTTAAAAACGTTTACATTTACAGCGGCGCGATGCCCCTTAATGGGACTCAACATTTTGGCGTCCAGGGCAATTGTCCCCCTGAGCACCCTCCTAAATACACCACTGAATTCTGAGCAAAGTAAGGGAGCTGTTGATTTTACTTTTTTTTCTATTTCTTCGCCCTCTCTCTCAACTATTTGCGGTCGGCCACCCTAGTCCTTAACTTCCACAGTATATGATCGCTCACATCCTCCCCACTTACACCTACTTACCTCATATCACTCTCTATTACATCCCCCACCTTTTTTTTAGTTTTCTTCTTCCCCCATTTCCTTAAACGTAAAATACTTTTACTGCCTCTGTCTCTTCTTTCCTTAAAAAATGCTCTACCCATATCAATCTATTCTTCCTAATTTTGTCCTTTATTGGAGCTACTCCTATTGAATCTACCTACCTACCGCTTGAATATAAGAAATTATTCTTATTTTGTCCTCTCTAGTTACAGCACTCATCTATCTTAACAATCTCATCTAACTCATACAACATTGCAGGCCTGACTACTGTCTTATAAAATTCACCTTTTAACCTAATTAAGATTCTCCTGTTACACAAAATATCTGACACCTCTCTACTTCATCTATCCATATTTTTCAACAAATTTTATAAAAATTGCCTACATAGAACTTCTCAAACACCGGGTGTATTGTCTCCTCTTAACTACAGCCTATTGTATTATATAAACATATTATAGTAACAAATTATACATATTATAGAATATTACATACAGAAAACCCATGCCATAGTAGTTCTCTTGTCATATAAGCATATTCCATTTTCCTTTTGCGCGTCATTTCTTGTGATAGACTTAAAAATCTTTGAGTCAATGTTGGATACTTGCCATGCTGTAGGAATACCAGGAAATTTAAGAAAGATGCAGCTTTTAAAATGTTAACTATAAACTGCAAGACGTTTACCTGAAATTAACAATTAGATATAAAGTAACATTATCCTATCACATAATTTAATAATAAACTGTCTACTTTATTAATATAATTTTTTGAAGGATTTTCCATTTTTGCTTGTACATAGTTGGCTCCAACAGTGAAAATTTGAAATAGAGCTAATTTTGTATTAGTCAACTGATTTGGTGTAAATCTAATGCCAAGAAGTTGTTGACCAAATGTCGCTTTCGTTTTACCAACAGAATACTAAAATAAATTTAATATAAAATTAGTATTTATTTAGTATATTTAGTAAAATACTTATACTTACATAGGTTAATATGAGTTCTAAAATTGCATTTAATTCCAACTCACAATTATTTAAGATCCATGTCTGAAACAAAGTACAATTATTTAAATTTGAATACAATTATATTTAAAAATTAAAATAATTTTATGTAGAACGTAAATGTTAATTATTATAACAAATTAGGTAAACCAAAATTCTTAAATTTATCAAAAATATTTAAACGAGTATTTAAAGGATTATGTTAAATAAATCTAAAAAATATTACTTACTGGAAAAAATTTAAAAACCTTTAAGGCTTGACCAATGTATATGTTGGTAATATGCTTATCGAGAACATAGGCATCTACCTGAAACATAACAAGAATAAATAAATAAATTTATAAAAACAATTAATACAAATTAAATTTATTGTAATAATTATAATTTATTCATGTAGGCATAACAAAAATATATATTAAAATAACATTTAACAAAAATAGTTTGTAAATTTTAATAATTTGTAACAGAAATGAAAGTATATTCTTCACCTGAAATTTAATTAATAAACAATATTAAATTAGTATCTATGTATTAATGCCTAGGTACCAAGTTACTATAAGTTAATATTTAAAGCTTAAACTTACTAACTGATAGTACCTGTTATTTTATGAATGTTTTTTTTTTTAATAATAAAATGTTTAATATCAAAAAAGTGAGAAAATTTAGTTCACAATGATATTTTATATAATATTCAAATTAATAAATGTTCAATATTGAACATAGGTATGTACTTGGTCTCATTATTAGTTATCTTTTGTTACTTAGTGACAGGCTTATTATATTATGACTAAAATATGTTATATTTACGTATTCTTATGTTAATATTTTCTATTTAGAATTTAATAGAAAATTATGGCAGATTATATGAAATATCTATATATCTTATTTTTTGGGAAAGTAATGTCATATTCCAAGAATCAAACGTCTTTGAATCATTAGAAGGCAGAAGCTTGTCTAAATTAATATTGATTGGACTAAATGAGGTTAAAAATTAATCTGAATTGAACCTTTTATTGTTTGTATACACAACTATTAGTATTTTATTATTGGTTTATACACAAAATATGCCACAATTTTTTATTTTAACTTCTTTAGTATTGATTCAAATTATACCTAGATATATACAAATATTTAAAAGCATGAATATATGATAAAATTATTATTGTCATAATATACTATTATTTACATGTGACATATGAATGGAACTGTATTTGAAAATTTTTTTTAGTTTTGTAGCAAAGTGGAAAATTAAATTACAATAAAAATTACCAAATACAGTTGGTATAATCTATAATGACAGCCAAGAGATCTGTGAAAGTATGTCATATAATATTTAGGTCCAAAAGTTATAATACCTATCCAAAATTAATTTTTATTTTTTTCTAAGAAAAATACAATTAATATAAATAATTTGAATAAGGCAATAAGCTATATATTCTATAGGTGTAACACCAGATGTAACACCTTTAACCATAGTTGATTTGAGATTTCTACTCATTTTGATTTTTGTAAAAAAAATGTTCAACACTCTTGGTCCCCAGTTATGTTATTATACCAATAATATACTACCTAGTACATATGATAAAAACTATACATTCACTACATAATCAAGAAATTCGCTATCGTAATTTAAAGAAATTCACTGGACTAAACTGATTAAAAATCAAAACACACCGGTTTACTTTTTTTCGAATGCCGTAGCGTGGTGGTCGAGAAATACTAATCTTGATCTGTCTCCAACCCAAACTTGTATTTCACTTTTATTATCTGTTATTACATTACTGTTAATCAATTTTAACATTAAACATTAATTTTAAAGAGATATTTATGTATATATAAATATATATATTTTATACCTTCCCAATGTCCTGATATTTGTAAAACAAAATTATAATATATACCCACGAATGTTATCTAAAGCATTATAACTGATAATAAGAATTACGGAAGGGATAAACCGATTAATGTCAGAAATTTCTAACTAATCCAGTGTATCTTTACACTGAACTGAGATCATTGATCGGGATCGGTGTTGCACACTGGTTTACGCTGGCGAATTTCTTGAATATATACAATTGAAATATGCATGTATGTATTACACAGTGGCTCTATTTTGATATTGTATTAGCTAATATTGCCTTTATATCCATTAATTTTTTAAATACCTACAAATATTAGGAATTTCAAAATTGGATCTTGAAATTAACATAATTTTATCCAATACGTTGTAATAGACAATACTGACTGTATAAGTAAAATAGTGTATTGGATTTGATTCAAATTTTTCAATAAAACTATTTTGGCGAAGATCGATATAAAATTATTTCCCGTCATTCTTAGTAGTTTCCTTTTATGTTACAGAAAACTACTGGGAAAATTTCAAGTACATTTAGGTAGAACAATTTTTTTATCAGAAAGCTCTGCCCCAAAAAAAAAAAAAAATGTGTGTAGGTACAATAATTTACAAATTTAATTATTAAATTCACTACTTGGGAGTATAATTTGAATAAATTAATTTTATTTATTAATTTTATTATTATTTTATTCAACCACAGGAGTTTTGTGAGAATTTAGTATTTATTATTTCATTGAACTTACTAATGTCACGCGATGTACCATTTTGACAGTGTGGGTCGCTCTACGTCAATTACATAACAATAGGGCATCAATAGCTATACCTCGTAAGTAAGTCGTATCGTATGGCAAGTCGAACGGAGACGTTTGCTTTTAACAGAAAACACCACATTTAATTCAAAAATTTTGAATTTATTATCTATGATTATTCCTGTATTGAAAAATCGGGCTATAGTGCTATGAGATAACAATACTGAACGGTGTGACCAGTTTGACCGGGTATGTAAAATAAATATGCCGCTCGTGTTTATTCTGTGGATTCACCTCCAAACATAATATTATGCCTCCATACTGGACCAATCAGCTGGTGGAATCAAGTGGAATGGAGGCGACCTAACCTCAAAATTTTACCTGGTATTTGGTAACCGGTATCAAGGTAAACTACAACAACGCTTGTGAATCACAAGTAACAAATAAAATTTGTAAATGCACGTATTTTCCGATTGCCGACTGCCGAGTGCAAACCACTAGCAATTAAATGCGCCACTAGCCGTTGACTCGTGCGTTTGCATTTCGTCTTTTTTTTGTTTTTTTTTTTTGCCGTTAGCGTGTATCGTTATCCGTAACTTTTTTTTACCGTTTTCATTTTGTTTCTCGCCGTAGCCAGATTTCAGTCTCGAGAACCCAAAGCTGACCGGTGAGAATACGGCGTACCGTGCTGGTACTTAATATCCTTCCGCACCGTACTTGAACGTTTGTTTCATTGACCAATATGGCTGCCAGCATTGTTGGTGTCTTTCAACCCGAAATGCAAAACTTGATCACGGACTCCAAAATCTTATTAGTGGGAACTGGTGGAATTGGTTGCGAGGTTCTGAAGAATCTCGTATTGACCGGATTTACGGAGCTTGAAATCATCGATTTGGATACGATTGAAGTAAGTAACCTCAATCGTCAGTTTTTGTTCAATAAAGAGTCCGTCGGCAAACCAAAATCGCTCGTTGCCAAAGAAAGTGTACTAAAATTCAACCCAAACGTGAACATCACTGCTCACGTTGATGACATCATGCACAAAAAGTATGGTCCGTCTTTTTTCAAAGAATTTAAACTTGTCATAAATGCTCTTGACAACAAAAAGGCGCGTAACCATGTAAATCGTATGTGTATTACATGTGGAATCCCACTCATAGAATCTGGTACAATGGGTTACAACGGTCAAGTTGAATTCATCAAAAAAGGTTTAAGTCTGTGTTATGAATGCTTACCTAAAGCTGAACCCAAATCGTATCCGATGTGTACGATTAGAAACACGCCTAAAGAACCTATTCACTGTATCATATGGGCCAAGTTCTTATTCGGACAACTATTTGGACTAGCTGAAGAGGATGTGTCTATGAATGAAAATATCAAGACACAAGATTCCTCTGCCACCACTGAGATGTCGGCTCGTGATTGGGCTAAAACTAATGATTATGATCCCATTATGTTGTTTAAGAAAATTTTCATTTATGATATTGAATACCTACTGAGTATGCCCATCTTGTTTAAGGATAAAATTATCAAGCCATTGGACAAATCCATTATTGACCAGCCCCCTTCGGAATATAGTCATATACCAGACACTTCTATATTAACTTTATCACAGCATATAACAATGTTTTTAAATAGTGTTGAGAACATCAGACAAAAATATAGGGATGACATTGGATTATTGGTTTGGGATAAAGATAACGATGACTTTATGAACTTTGTTGTTTCAAGTTCAAATATACGTTCAGTGATTTTTGATATACCATGTCTCAGCCATTTTGATACAAAGTCGAAGGCTGGCAACATTGTTCCAGCTATTGCCACAGCAAATGCCATGATTGCCGGACAAATCGTTATACATGCTTTGAGAATACTCCGTGGCGAATATGAACGCTGTCAAAGTGTTTTTTTGAGGCAATTGCCGAATCACAAAGGAGGAGTTTTGGTTAAAGAAAGATCACTTCAAAAACCTAATCCGAATTGTCATGTTTGTGGCAGTGAAGGGGAAATTATATTGGCTGCCGACATGTTCACTTTTACAGTGAAACAATTGGATGATTTAGTGTTACGGCAAAGATTAAATATGGTTGCGCCAGAAGTAATGTTAAGTGATGGTAGCATGATTATATCCAGTGATGAAGCAGATGAATTGGACTTGTATGAAAAATTCTTGGTAGAGGTGGGCGTTAATCATGGCACTAAATTCATTATTGAGGACTGTTTCCAAGGTTTCAGCATCAAAATCCTGTTCACCCAAAGAGACAAGATTAAAGAAGAAGATCCAGAATTTGAAATTATAGGCAAAATTGAAGAAGTGATACAGACTGATGAAGGTAATAAAGGTGATGTCGATAATAATACAGATATTCCTGAAGATGTGGATGATTGTATCATTGAAGACTTGAAGGAAGACAATGATGTAGTTTGTGATAATGGAGGTGGATTAGAAAATAGAGAAGAAATAGCATTAGCTAATGGAGACATAGAAATAACAGTAACCAACGGAGAAAATGAAAAGGAAGAAGAAATGGAATTGGCTAATAATGAAGATATAGCATTAGTGGCAAGTGATCAACCAGAAGTAAGTAACGAGGAAGTGTTGGCACTGAAAAGAAAAGCAGAAATTGAAGAAGATGTATCAGAGGCAAAGAAAAGCCGTATCGGTGAATAAATTGTTTTTTACTGTATATATGATAAAAAAAATAAAGCAGATTGCCCAAGTTTATGTTCCTGTTTATTAATGATACTGTAAGTATGGTTTTCTAATTTCCAGACGTTTTAATATAAATTAATTTAATTTATCTAACTAAATCAAAATTTGTTTTTACATCGTCCTACTAGAACACATTTCTTTTCAACTTTTATGGAGTGGGGCAATATGTATGTAATGCATTTTTTTTTTATATACATTTTATTTAAAGTATAATTTAATATGAATTTTTATTTGTAGTATTGTCATTATATCGAACGCTTAATAATTTTATAAGTTTGTACATTTATTTAAGATATCCTACAATAAATGTATCTATTTTATTTTTTCAAAAGCAATAAATAATGGTTTTATTTATTATTTAGTAAATGCTGTATAGGAATCATGACATGGTATTTCGTAGAATTTAAATAAGCACGAAATATTATGTTATGATATACCTAAATATTAGATATTTATTAATAACATTTAATTTTGGTTGGATTATGCCTATAACATACATATTTTAAAACAAATAAAAGATTTAATATCAAAGGTGTACATTGACTAGTAGTAGGAAAATAATCGATTATTTCTACCTAAACTTCTTAAATAATAACCTTTTTTTAAAAGTGAAGATTTTGGTTTTATAAGTAAACAAAACTATATAATACACAATAGTCAATGAAAATCGGAGTAATACTTATATCCAAGTATACTAACTAAACAACAAGATAGATAATTGTCATAAGTAGATAGCATACGACTAGATCGTGTGCCTAACAAAGATTTTTGTTTACTTGTAAAAAATAATGATAAAAATTAATATTAATTAAATTGTATATTTACATGGAAAATCGTAGAACTTCCAGTTTATAATAAAAACTTTTATAAATATGGAAAACAATTTAAATAGATACAACACCCGCTTTTTAAGGGGTACTATTTGGTCAATTTTTATGAAAAATATATTTCAAATGTAATTTAAAAATAACCTGTGTCAGTACTTCTTTTTATTGTTGTGTAATCAAATAATTAATTATATTTTGTAATAAACATGCTCGTGAACTTCCATAATTCTGGCTTTCTGAATGAGTGTAGACAAACAATACATCTGAGCAAAATTAAAGATGAGAAGATAAGCTGTATTTTCACCAGCTTTTTATGAATACTTGAAAATAATAAAAATATTTTTTACAATCAACTGTCATTTATTAAAAGAAAAATCATCCAGGGAAAACACAGAAGGCACAAGAAACTCAGAACT
This sequence comes from Pemphigus obesinymphae, assembly GCA_025469235.1. Lineage (NCBI taxonomy): Eukaryota > Metazoa > Arthropoda > Insecta > Hemiptera > Aphididae > Pemphigus > Pemphigus obesinymphae. Next base: position 52,487 of record JAIPRL010002215.1, on the reverse strand, counting down.
GTTTAGGTTAGAAGACTATTTTAGCGTTTAAAAAATCTAGGTGTTGTGCGTCCTTTTAAATTGGGCAAGTACATTTCCTTTTCTTTTCAACTAGCGTTTTATTAAATAATTTCCAGTCACCCTATACTCAAGAACGTCTTAAGGGAGCGTGGGCACCAGGCGGTAACATTTTTAAGGGGTTTTACTTTTTATATATAGTAGGTATCCGAGTGAGATTTACAAGGCTGAAAAACTATAAAATTATTATAGCATAGATTTTGGTTCTACATTTCCTAATTAATGTATTTATTAATTTTAGTGGATGCTTACTAACTGGCATTATCTAGTGATGAATTTCCTGATACTTACCATAACTAAAATGTAGTTATTCTACAGTAATAAAATATAAATCTGGATATTTGTCTCCATATGTAGAAATTATATTAAGCAGAGGTATATTTTTGGTCCCGAAAATAATTTAAAACTATTTAATGTCAAACACAACTGATAAATGTCTAAATTCTATAGCAATATTAACAATTATTGGATCAGACTTAACTAGACATTTAAATGATGATGAAATCATTAATATATTTACCAACATTAAGGCTTGTCGTAAAACACAATTAATTAGCTATATGAATTTAATAAAATATATGTATAATTGTTTTTACTGTATTAACTAACTCTTCTTCTCTTTTTTTTTTTTGTATACAATTTTGACAAATTTTACACCAGTTATCGATTTGACAGCTGATGCAACTAATTAAATAATGCTTTTACGATAAGCATGGAATACTTAATTAATACATAATAATAAATTTCATTTCATATTTGAAATAATTTATTTTTCTAAATATAGTGTGGTGGGGAGAGGGTGATGATTCTCTTTAAAATGTGTCAAAATCTTAAATACCTATGTTTTATCCATACTAACTCCCTAATGCTTTCCATACTTCTACTGGTACACCATATGGTTCTACTGCTTTCTTCATTTTCATTTTTCTTACTGCACTACACACTTCTTCTCATATTACATCCACTACACATATATCAAAATTTCATTCAACTCTAATGTACTGCCTCTCGATAATTCCTCATTTAACACTATTCTTTCCATCAATTTATCAACTCCCTTTCTTTTGTTAAACACTCTCCTATCATCATCTTTTATGAATCATAAATTTTTTAAAATCTCTGTATTGTATTTCTCTTCTCTTAGGCAGCTTTTATACTTCTTTAGCCCACCACCATATTTACTTATCCTCCGGCATTCTACCTCTACTCTCACCAAAGACTTCTACAGCTACGCTCTTGACACCCTCTGCTATCTTTTCGCAGATTTTGTTAATATTACATTCTCTATACTTCATTACTCCACATTCCACACTCCAGTCTCATTTAACTTCTTTGTAAATATACATTTTCATACTCACCAGTTAATTTCCATCACCTAATATCCTTGATTCTTTACTACCTATATTTATCTTTTTGTACACCCTCTTTTTCCTATACCAAATCTCTATAATCATTAACCTATGCTGTGTTTTTAAACTCTCACCAGGGCAGGGGCGTATCTGAAGCTCGTTTAAGGGAGGTGAATTGGGATAATTGAAGAAATAAAGAACTAATCTTTATTCAAAATCAATTATATTCTCCACAAATAATGATAAAAAAAAAACTCCAAGAACCTCTTCCCCTGCACAAGGGACTTACCTTGATCTCCTTTCATTGTTTTAAGCCCACCCTTATCCAGATAAAACATTTAATTTGCGACTTGTGCCTTTCACTCTTATACAATATAAAATGCTCTTCCCTCTTCCTAAAAAAAGTATTCAGTTGCTAATTGATATACTGACGCAAAATAAAGTACATCATCCATCTCACACCAAAACCCTTCCTTTTGACTTTCCTTACTTCCCACTAGTAAATCATCATATGCAAGTATATTCCAACTCTCTCTACCATTCTTCCTCTCATTTCGTCTACCATCACTATTTCTTGTAATTGTCTTTCCTGAGTATATTTTATACCTCTTACCGATTTCCCTTTTCTTCTTTTTTTCTTTCCACTCTCTTGCATACAGCAAATATTTACATTCCTCAAAAGTCTAACTGCCTGTTTCTCACTTATCGAATCTCAATTTGTAGTTTGTACCTATTCTGTGTACTCAATTCGTTTAAACCCAAAAATACTTAGTTGCTTTTCCTACACTGTTGAAATCATGGCAATTGGATAAATGGATAGTCCCACGCATATATGACTGATGAAACGACTACTGCCGTTTAACTAAGTAATGAGCATTATTATAAATTAAATTTTTTTTTTTTTTTTTAATGCTTTTTTTATTGGCAAATCCATTTTCTATTATTGAAATTCTAATTTATATATTTTATATTGAAGCATAAAATATTTTGTACATGTCTGTATACAAACTTCACGGCAAATTAAATGTTTTCTAAACTTATGAATGCATGATTAAGAAATTATAAGTACTTATATATATATATTAACTGAGTTAAGTTAATCAGTTAACCAGCTAAACTTATTATTCTTTCATAATTTGAGCAAATTTTTTTTTTTATAGAAATGAAAATTATTCTTTTTAATATAGGTATACAAATATGTAAGAACTAAAAAAAAAAATATTCATATACATTTAAAGACTTACTTATTTTTTTTAATATATGATATAGTAGTAATTGTCGTCATCATCATCGTAAACTCCATTTTGATATTTATTATCACAAAATTATGTAGTAGGTGCGTACTTTTATATATTATGTAGTATGGGTATTCTATATTTTGAAGTGAAAGAAAGAAAACAAAAACCTTTTCTTATATTATGTACACATGATTCATCAAGAATAGTATTTTTGGAAGTCCAATGAATGTCATCAAAATAGGTAATTCTAAATTACATTCAACTGTCTCCAAGTCATGATTGTATCAATAACAAAACAATACTATAATATATACTATATATTATACATATACAATAAGTACACAGTTATATGCATATTGTTTTTTTTCTCTATACATATATAAATGTATGTAGTTATGTATATATTTTATATACACACAATCGTATATATTATATTTTAACATTTCATTATATGCTACGAGCTAACATGATTTTCGATTTCGTAACTAAAATAATTTCCCTATATTACATGAATATATTTCCAATATGCGAGTATTGTTGTTTGATATCATTATTAAATTTCTAGTAAGTAATATTATATAGGTTAATTAATCATTTTCTTTTTTGTTTTGTTTTTCTATATAATATAAACTGTAAAATCAATGATTTATATAGGATAGGTCATCCGTGTAAGACGTAAATATAATATAAATAAATAAATATACATGTCATAGAAAAAAAAGTTTAGAGAGAAAAGAACATAAATTGTCAATTTGTATACATTTTAATGATTTTAACATTATAAATATCAAAAAGAAACACTAAATACATACATGAATATACATACATACATATATATATATATATATATATATGCGTGTGTGTGTATATATTAAAAACAACCAATTGAAATAAAAATCAAAGTTAGTATTAAAAATTTGCACATTGTGTACAAATTTGTATAATTCAATTATAAAAAAAAAAAAACTCAAAATTGTGTTTTAATGTTAAACTAGCCACAACTATAATCATGTCTATGCAATGTTTTTTTTTATATATACAATATTATTGTTAAATACTTTACACTTTTACACAGTTATAGAGCTTCTATGCATCTAATATTATAATATTTTTCTCTAATATAACAACATTGAGCCCTAACAAATTGTATCTCTATGCAACAGCAGTATCAGTATCATTATATATATATTTCAGGTAAGTGTATATAATATGTAAAAAAAAAAAAAAAACAACAATAATAATAACATATTTATGGTTTGTTTATAATATAAAATATTATGTAGGTATAAACAACTATTGTGTTTGTATTTATAATGGAACAGAAAAAAACAAAGGTAAATTATTCAATTAGCTGCGATGACTAAATTATATTCTTGAAAATTTTGACGGACAAAAAGTAATATATTAATAACTGATCTTCCACAAAATTATTGATTTCTACATGGTTTACATACAAACGATTAATCTGTATTGATTACAAATATGTGCCAATACAAAAAATTACAATTGTGATATAATTTAATTGGTACACAATTTTGAACGAATAGATTAGATTTTTAATATTTCACATTTTTTAGTTAATGAATAAAATTTTTAAAAAATAATTAAAAGCGTGTTTTTTTTCCAATACTTCTACTGTCTTGAGAAAAGAAAGGAACCCTTATGTATGACAGAAAAAATTAGAATTTGATTAACAAAAAACATACTCTCATTAACAGAAAAGAATGATATAGATATAATAATTAAAATAAAAACATTTATACATTGGAATGAACGTTTTATTTTTGACAAATATTTTAAAAATATTAATTAATTGAGACTGCAACAAACAAAGCAAAGATTTTCACAAATAATACACATTAAACCCATAAAAAAGGAAGAAGATCCTGAAGGACAATATATTACAATAGGATTTTTTTTAGTAAAATATAAATATTGGATTTTAATTATTGCAACTAAAAGAACTCCAAGCTTTTCCCTTAAATTTCAGATGCACGTATAAGTTTCTCAGGAGTACACAATAGACTCATGTAATAATAAACTATTTACAGTGTTGATAATTGAATGATTTTATTATTTTGGAAATTATTATAACAAATAATAATATTTACGAGTCATCTACACAAAAAAAAAAAAATAAAATCAGGAACGTTGGGTGTGCAAAGAATATACAAATATTATCTATGCAATATAGTTATTAAAAACACTGCACAATTTGGTATATACATATCCTGTAGTTTATAAAGTTAACGATTGTTCTAGATTGTTACTACTACTTATTTTATGATTATACAAAAGCTTTAGACCTACCCCTTCATACGTATGCGCATTGCACAACATGTAACACACTACAAAATCATAAGAATTTGCTAGTTATACTAGTTTATTAACAGTATATATCAATACATATTTAATTGTTTATAAAATTATCTTTGGACTTAAAAATAACACAAAAGGCAAGTAACTGGATACTAGATCGAAATTTGGATTTCACTTTTAAAGGCTACACGTTTTGACGAGATCCTTTGAAAAAAAAAAAACAATTTACATAAAAAAAAAAAAAAACAACAATAATATTCAATTTAAATAAAGACTGATGATTATTAGTTTCAATATTTTTTTTTTATCGAATCAACAAAAAGAAAAAAAAAAGGTAAGACAGTGAAAATCGCCATAAAAACGTATTAAAATTGTGTAATCCATTTCATAAGGCGAGTTTAGGTATCAACAAATTTACCTAATAATAAAGTCAACCTCCTAATAAAACTTTGTATTTTTTTTTTTTTTTTTTAAATAAATATAAAAATGATACAGATATGATAGATTTGTAAGTTTTCTTTCGGTGTACATATGTCATATACATTACCTTAATAAGTTTGTGTGTGGTTTGATTGCCAAGGCATTTTTTTGGTCGCACTGTAAAGAACAAAACAGAATAATATTTATTATGAACATACTATATAAAGCAGTAATACAAGGTCACCTGCATTAGCTATGGTGAGGTTGGGGAGAGAAGGTAAAATGTTTATTACATTAATGCGCTAGATTATGTATATTTTTTCCTCTTTTTTTTCTAATTTAATTTACTATTGAAGCCACTTTAGTTTTATTTAATACATTTTTTTTCGAGAGGTGAATAAAATAGAAGAAAAATATATAATCTTCCACCTTAAATATGATTATCATTGTCTCAAATATAACATTCAAATAAAAATACATATTTTATACACGTACATTTGCTGTAACGTTTCGATTATGCTGTAGTTATTTTGTTATGGTTAAATACTAGGTTTTGATTATAGTTTATCCTTGAGAGTTTTTGGGATTAATTTTAAACCAGTTAAATACAGGGTAGGATCAAAAAGTACTAGTACTGGATTTTTGTAGTGTGAACGGAGCGGTGAAGGGGTTGGACTACCTGGGCATGCTAGTGGGAAGCCTTCTGAATAGACAGATATTTTTTGTACACAAGCGAAGAGTAAGTATATCGATTTCCGTGAACCTTTGTTAAGAAGTGTCATCGCGATTCAAGATTGAGAAAAATCTCGAGCAGAACTAAGCCATCAAATACTGAGTCAAACTCAGGAAAACCGCGACTCAAATTTCCTAGACAATGTAATTACCGGTGACAAAACGTGGCGTTTTGAGTACAGCCCGGAAACCATACGCCAAAACGCCAAGTGGCACACCAACAAATCCCCTTGTCCGAAGAAAGTCAGAATGAGCAAGTCAAGGGTCAAATCCATACTCATCTGCTTTTAAGTTGTGATGTGGTTCACAAGGAATTCGTACCCCCGGGACAGACTGTGAATGCCATTTTTTACGTGGACGTGCTTGACAGGTTCGCAAACATGTCCTCCGCGTGCGTCTAGACATCGCCGATTCTTGGAAGCTTCACTACGACAACGTGCCATGCCACACCACGCTGCTGGTGAGGGAATTTTTGGCCAAGCACAGTTGCCACGTTGCCTCACCCCCCCCCCCCCCACAGTCCATATGGCACCACCAGACTTCTTCCTCTTTCCTCGGCTCAAGCAGGACCTCAGGGGAAACCGATACAGATCAGTAGAAGACGTCCAAGAGGCCGTCACGGCATCTCTGAAGAGGATCTCGGGAAGCGAGTTCCAAAAGGTGTACGCGCAGTGGGAATCACATTACACGCGTTGTGTCGAAGAACAAGGGTGCTATTTCGAGAATTGCTAAAGACATGTACCGATTAATTCAATAAAAATTTTTTAATTAATTCACTCCAACTACTTTTTGATACTACCCTGTATATCATTATTTAATAAACAGGTACAATAGAACCTCAATAAATCTAAGTCAAAGAAAAATGAAATTGTCTTCAACTTATTGAGGTTTTTAAAATTAAAAAAAAATTTTTAATGCATTTATTTATATTATTAATTATAGATTTACAAGCAGCTTTTTTTAAAAGTTTTTGGCAAACCAAAAACCTGACGTGAAGACGAACAGAATAAAATGAAAAACACGATTATCTTATATCGTCATGTTAAAAAACGTTATTTTTTTTATAGAATGTGTGATTTATCAATGGTTTTTCTTTTGATTTATCAAGGTTTTCAAATGGAGATACTGCACACTATCAATTATACTGTATTCTGGTCAAATCCAGCTATAAAAATTAAATTAAATTGTCATAGCTTTCACGGACCAGGAGATAGACAGTGACTATACACTAGCCATGATAAAATGAAGGGTCACACCCAAGAAGTCTAAGAATCGGTCCAAAAGTCCAAAAATAGGAAATGGGATCTCAATAAACTCAAAACAGAAGTAATAAAGACAAAGTTACACATGTGAATCAAATAGAATAACAAAATAAATGAGAGCTCACAGTACAGATATAAAAGAAAATATCAAGAAAACTGTAGAAAATCTATTGGATATCTTAAACTGACAGAAAAAACCATGGAAAACAAATGAAATTATGGAGTTAAGGATCTTCGACAGTAGATTTTTCAAAGCACTAAAATGGCCTTGGCATTTCCATAAATTGGCCGTGTTAAACTTGTTCAATTTTAATTTTGAAAAAAGTTCTGAATTCGTTATTATATTTTCTATGTTTTTACCAGATGATTTTTTTAAATAAATGACAAACAATTAAATAAT
>JAIPRL010002215.1:34163-44610 GCA_025469235.1 Pemphigus obesinymphae | reverse complement strand
ATTTTTAGATTAATTTTAAAATGTACTTAAATATTTTTAAATTGTTAGATTTTTATTTTTCCTAAAATTACTTAAAAATTGCCTATACTGAACTCCTTAAAAACGGCCGGTGTCGAAGCCCCTTAATAAAATAAAGAAATCATTTCAGGAAGCGAGATGAAACAAAGTATAGAATAACAGACACAAAAGTGCAGAGAAACTAAAAAAAAAAAATGGATATATTCAAGATATTCAGTATAATTTATGATCATATAATATAAAAAGAGCATAAAACACCATTAAAAAACTTTCAAGAAACCCAAAAATAAAAAGCTCTGTAGTTAAAAATAAAGCAGACATCATTTTGATGGGTGAAGAAGAAATAACAATTGAGATGGAAAGAATATTTATAGAATTTATATAAAGGAAATAATGAAGCAATAAGAAATATAATATTGTGATAGAAGACCTGTATCTTGTAAAAGATGAAATAAATAGGACACGGTGTAATGAAAAACAAATTCATCAAAATAATTCATGAGTTGAAATCAAATAAAAATAGCATGAATATCTGCCAAATATGGAAAGATGCAGGGGAAGAAACTAGATATTTTAGTTAAAATGGTAGAAAAAATTCACCGAAAAGGCACAGAATACCACAAGATTTTACATAAAGCAGGACTATACTTATTCACAAAAATAGGAATTCTATAGAGTGTAACAACTATAGAACCATCACTCTTTACACATACTTCAAAAATATTTTTGAATATAAAAATAGAACATGGGAGAAAACAGAAATGAATTTGAGAGAAGACCAGTTTGGATTTAGGCAAGGTATTCTAGCTTTGAGAATGATTGTAGAAAGAAGGCTAAACATGAACAGAAATATATACATAGGGTTTATCGATCTAGAAAAAGAATTTGATATCATAAGTTAAGTTGGACCTTATTGATGACCACATTAAATTATAATTGGATTGGAGAGATAAAAGAATCATTATTGAACTGTATAAAAATCAAAAAATATGATTAGACTGGGAGACTGTATAGAATCCGCATAAGAGTGAAACAAGGCCGTGTTCTTTGTCACTCACCACACTTATTTAATATATTCATAGAAGATGTCGTTAAAGACCTCGTAGTTAGAGCTAAAGGTGTATAAATGGAAAAGAAATCCATTATCAGATTTTCCAATGATATTGCCATGATAATAGAAACAGCAAGACATGCAAACATAATTTGTTGCACTTAATAAAATCTTAGATCGATACCTTATGAAGATCAATATAAAGAACACAAAAGTCATGGTAGTAAGTAAAGAAAGCAGAATCTACATGGTTAACATGCAATTAGATAGATAACCAAACTATTGATCAGGTATAATCCGCATGATTATCTTGACCACTGGCTGATGTTACACAATGAGTATATACCTTTATTTGTTTTCTCTATATTTTAATGAAATTACAATTTAGCAAAATTATTCAACACAAAATGAATTTGAAATTAAAGCTATAACATGTATTACCAATTTTAAAAAGATCATTTTTTGGAAAATATTGTTAAACACAAAAGTTAGTGTAAAAAAGGAAAACTTAAAATACTGCAACTAACTTTTATATTAAGCAATATTTTACAAAAAGGCAGCCATTTTCTAGAAAATATTCTCCTTATGAAAATTGATAATAGATAGTTCTAAATCATTGTTTTGCGTAGTGAACGTTAGATTAGGTATAATATAATATTATCTTAATTCAGTACTTGAATTAGATGAATTGTAAAATAAATATAGGTTGAAAGCAATTTTAATATTTTATTCAACTTAAATTTATGAAATTTTTATTTTCAACATTGTAATATTTAAACTTATATAAATTTTTATTTTTGACAGTTATTACTTATTAATAATATTATAAAAATATGATGTACCTAACAACTTTTAATTATTTTTAATCAAATTATGCTTGATTAATAAATAATTTTGTTTTATTGTATTATATACATAATGTACCAATATTTAATTAATTACACAAATTATTAATTGTACTAGGAAAATACATAGTACAAAAGCAATATAACCTCTACTTATCAATGGTTATTATTAGCTTTGATAACCCAACCTGTAGACATATTATTTTGTTCTCAAACAAATTATTTAATATTCCTTTTAAATAAGTAATATAAATATCTAAGGTAGATATTACTTTATTATCATACCAAATTTGTAATATTTATAATTACATCATTTTGAACTAAAAAATAATGCACTTCATTAACAAGGTTAGAATAATTAAATTGGCAATGGACCAATACTTTCATTAAATGACGTCAAATTACTTTTGTAATAACAAAAGTTTAACTCAACTACACTTATGTATTATTTACGTATTTTAAATAACACTTTAATAATGAGATTAAAAATAGAGAATAAAATAAACCAAATGGGATAAAAATGTAGATAAATAATACATAAACTCAAATTGCTAATATACATTAGGTATAAAATATTATTCTAGTATAAAAGAACAAAATTAAGTGTTAACAACTATTTATTATTTAGGATGATTTAAATTGAATTTAAAATAAATACAACTTTGAATGTAAAATTAAATATATTATAATGTAAGTTAAAGATTATAAAATATAATTAATTTTAATAATTGTATGGGTTAATAATTAATTTTTATAACCCAACTTTAATAAATTTACAGAAACCAATCTTATAGCTGCCCGATCCCTTACATAATTTTTATCTTTACCTTTTAAACTATATCATTTGAAGGTTGCCTGGAAGTAGTTGATGATGATGGATGATTTGGACTATCTGGATTGATAGTTTCTGGGGTAGATGGTCCACCACTAGCTGCAGATGCTTCATTTCCGCTTCCCACAGAATCTTTTAAATGCTTGGGTATCAAAGCAGATTTCAAAGATCCAGCTGCACTCAGTTCTAAAAAATTAATTTATTGTAAGTAATGACTATAAATAATACTATATTAGATATTGTGAGCAAAATAACATTGCTAGATATTAGGTAGTAGTTACCTAATTGTGTAAAATTGAATAGCGGAGGTAATGATCGCCCATTTGGTAATCTATGGAGTGGATCTCTTAGTTCATCAAAGAAGGCATGAGCACATGCTTGAAGTGGAGACACCCTAAGTGATGGAGTGTATTCAAGTAATACTGACACCAATTCAACAGCTTCTACTGGTGTCCGCATACGGAAAACCTTTACAAATGACGCCTTTGAATTAACACATAGAATATTCGCTTCAAACACACACTCCATATAGTTATAAGTATTAAACAAAAACAAAGTAAAATAAACAACTATAAAAATTCAGACACGTTAGAGCTCTAATTTTCTTTAAATTCTACAATACATTTTCAAATGTAGCAATAAAAAATAACAAGTCGAATACCACTATTACGAGCAAATATATATTTATTTGTTTTTAAAGTATCAAAGAAATAATAATAATCATAAAAATACTTATTATGTAAAACCAAAATCCTCTTCATAAAATATTAAAAATTATTAACTAAATAATGAGTCTTGTAGCCTTAATAGGCAAATAGTTAAAAATCTTTTATTATAAAGAGTATGTCAAAGGGTTATAATAATTTAAGAAAAATTGGTTAGATATTCAAACAGTCTCTTAAAAGTCATTCTTAGACTTACTCTAATTTTTTGATGGACATTGCTGTTTTTTGGGAATGACATGCGTTGCAGCATTAACTGCAAGTAACGAACAATATGTCCATTAAAAATAAAAGTGTAGATCTTCTCTAACATGTCTTAATAAAATAATATTAAAATAAAAATAAAACGTGAAAAATTAGTTGTGTTATGTTTGATAGATAAAATAGATAATGCTTACAAGGGTTAAGTAATTGGGAAACCCTGTACATTGAACTTGCTCAAACATCTTTTTAACTTTTATTCCTTAACGACCTAGATTAAAAAAATACCAATTGATTTGCTTAATCATAATTTTAATTTAATTTATTATGCATATTAGTATTACATAATTACCAAGTAACTGTTATTACAACATACAATATCTAGATCTAATAATAATTACTTATAAATTATTTAATCTAGCATACATTTAATCAATAATACTTTATTAAATAAGATTTAAAATAAAGTTCGTATAGGTATAAAATAAAAAAAAGATATGAGCAAACTCTTAAAGTAAAATCACTTATGCTATCTAACATCTTAATTTAATTACAAATTAAAATAAAAAGTAGATAATAACTTACCTTCGACCAAGGGTGAGATTTGATTTGAGGGAATTTAAATTCTGTATAGTTGGGATTCATTTCCCTAATCTGTTCTCTTGTAGGTGTGCCTAGAACCTTTATAATTTCCACTAATTGATCAACACCAGAGTCACCGGGAAAGATAGGTTGACCTAGCATGAGTTCTGCTAATACACAACCAGCACTCCATACATCTTAAAGTATCAATAATAAAATCTAATATTATTTTTAATAAAGTACAAAAATATATCAAGAGGCATGGGGATATAAAAAAAACAAAGTATTACTTGTCAAAGATAATAAATTATGTAATATTTTAAAACTGTAATTATGAACTAGTTCAACTGGTTTGATGAAACAAAACAAGCCTCATGTTATCATTAGAATTAAATAAAGCTAAAATTCGAACTAATTAGTATATTCATTAATAAACCAACAGATTAGGTAATTTTTTTTTTAAATTTGAACAAATAATAATATAAAAAAAAGACCTTGACACAGGTTCATTAAAGATAAAACCCCCTCTAGTATTGTATATAAATTATTTATAAAATATATTGGATGTGATAATAACAAAATTAAAATTAAATATTTTACTAATAAGACTATTTTATTTTTATAGAATAACATGAATCCCAGTGCTGGAAAAAGTTAAATGATACTACATTATATATTTCCAGAAATATTCTACAGTTTGTGTTTGACAAATAACATTTCGTTGTTGCCACAAAAAAACCTACGATGTGTCAAATTTATGATTTTGAGATTTTTGTATCACTAGATTCAGAAAAAATAAGCTATAATATGATAAAATATCCTATTGTGCTATCATCAATGTGGAATAAATTAAAAATATATGTATTAGCTACTATGTAATATCTCCGATGTGATTGGATATGTGGTCAAAGATATTGAGATGCAATGGTAAAACTGTATGATAAATCCTCTTATGTGATGAAATAATTACAAATAGCTAAATATATCTGTAATTATTGATTTTTACCATCCATTTTTTTCAATATAAAATGTTTTTTTTGTCTTTCCTCTGAAAAATTGAATTTTAGCACATTGAGATTTTTTCGTGGCAACGACAATATTTAAAATACTTTTAAACAAACTACACAGAATACTTTTAATATTGTTAATTTAGTTATAATTGTTTATAATTTATATAATCTGAAACCAAATACATGAATAATTTTATAATGGTCAGATTTTACAGATTCCTCAAAATATGAATTATAATAAAATACAAATGTTTATATATTAGGTACCAATCTTAATTTTCAAGATACGTTGATGTTTTAATGATTAGTTGGCCAAATTTCTAAAACTAAGGAATATTTTAAATATTGCGTTTAAATATAAAATTAATTTTATAGGGATATAAAAATAAGATTTACCAATTTTTGTTGTGTAATCTATAGCACCGAATATCAGTTCAGGTGCTCGGTAGTATCTTGAACATATGTAAGATACATTAGGTTCGCCCTTGATAAGCGTCTTAGCACTCCCAAAATCACACAATTTCAATACCCCAGTTTCAGGGTTTAATAACAAATTTTGAGGCTTAATATCACGATGACATATCCCCAATGAGTGAATATATGCCAAACTTCGGAATAACTGGTACATATACAACTATAAAATAAAATTAATTAATTAATGTACCATAATTTATTATAAATAACTCAACAAATTAAAATATTAGCAAACCTTTATGTAGTTGATCGGAATAGTTTGCCTTAATTTGCTATAATGACGAGCAACTTTATACACAGTATCAGGTATGTATTCCAAAACTAAATTTAGGTAAACTTCATCTTTCTAAAATAACATGGAATATTAAAAAAATAATAATAAAATTTCTGTACTGAATTAAATATAAATATATTTAAATTTACCTTGTCACCACTTGAATAAAAGAAAAATTTCAATTTTACTATATTACAATGATCTAGACGTTTCATTATTTGTAATTCACGATTCTGAAATAGGTATCCCACAATATTAATAAACATAAAACAAATATTCTTAAAGAATATTAAATATTGAATGGTATATTAAAATGTATTAATTGTAACCATACCATACAACATTAATAACTTTCTTAGTAATTAACAATAATGGCTCAGATTTAATGCCTTAAAAATATATAATTTAACTCTGAAAAATAATCTAAAAATACATCTGAAATTAATTATACTTCTTTTTCTTTTTGATGAAAAAATGAAATAAAATAAAAATATATTATTTACAGGTTACATTTTGTTATGCTTATTTAAATGGTTAAGTATTTTTTTTTCTATCCCTAGGAAAAGATGAAAACATTTTAAAAATACAACCAAAAGATCTTTTTATTATAATAGTATATCTGAAACACATTTGTAGCTTGGAAAACATAATGTTAGCATTCCAAAAAAAGAATGTAAATGCATTAAAATCTGAACCCAATTAATAATTATTTAATCAACAGTTATTTCTATTATTTTAAATATCAACATTAACCCAATTATTATAACATTATTTTCAAATATAAAATAAAAAATATATCTAAAATCTTAACTAATGTATATTTTAACTAAGTAGTTTAGTTAAAGTAGTACTTAGTTAACTAAGTACATATCGTCATATTCATTCACAATAATATTTGTAACTCTATAATACTACTTATGAAAAGGTGATGAAAAAGTTTTAAATGTTAGATTTTTTCTAAAAGAAAATGTAAGGAAATGCAAACATTTCAAAATTACATTTTAGTGAATTAAATCGACAATATATATTACTTAATTTCTTAACTCATTCTATAGCTCAAAAATGAAAAACAGAATTAGACAACTAATAAAATATATTACCTAATTATAACAATTATCTAAATGGTGATTTTAAGAAGATAAAAAAAAAATTTAAGTATAAATTAGGATCATAATACGCAGTTTGTTGTCATTTCCCAAGTAATAAAATCACTTAACACTTAATAAAAATAGGATTTAATGTAAAATGCAATATCACAACTACATTAAACAGATTTACCAAAACTATCAGTATGCTGTAGTCGGACTAGACTAACCTGATACCTTAAAGGATATATAAGGATATCCTATCCAGCAACCAACAAAATGCATAATGTGATCTACCCTTAGGTATATGTAGATAGATTAATTTATAATTAAAAATATTAAATTTACATAGTACATACTTTAAATCTTTTATCTTGAAGAACTTTTTTAATAGCAACCATTTCTCCGGTATCACATAATTTGGCTTGGTATACAACGCCAAAACTTCCATTGCCGATAACCATTGTGTCTGTATACGACACCTCCAAGGGTCGATCAGGTCCCTGGCAGGGATTAGCCACAACTGTAGTGACTTTACTGCCATCTTTACCTAAAATGTATTCAACAAATAAATTGATAAAATAAACATTTAGATAAAATTGAACTTTAAATATCAATTTAAAAAAATTTAGGAAGTACCTATATGGTAAAACATTATCAAGATCAATTGAAAATATTAATTGCGGTTTAGATAACAAGGTACCTACTTATTATTATTCTATTAAGACATTAATAATCTAATATAAAAATAATGATGAAAAATAAAATAATTAAAAATAGATAGGTAGGTTAAATAGGTACCTATTTTAAATAAATACCATTAAAGTCAGAAAAAAAATCATAAAAGAAAAGATTATCATAAATTGTGATTTAAACCAAATATTTTATATTTAAAGGCATTGATTAATATATATCAGGCTAATAACAAACATTATTCCTTAAAAATAAATTTGTCTAAAGTACTTATTACTTTAATTATACAATGAACCATATAAAACCATATAAACACCTACATTGTACCTACATATATCATTATTTTCAGAATTATTTCCGTCTTCAATCAATGGTTCATCATTATTGATGTCATTGTTTTTCATTTCCAAATTTTGACTTAATAGAATTTTTGTTTTTAAATGTATTATAATTTATAATATAATTGTTGAATAATCTTTTCCAAACAGTTTGTTTATTCAATAATATAAACACAGTTACAAAACAAATAAATGTATAGGCCTATTATAGGTATATAATGATATCAATGATAAAAATAATAATAAACAAATACCTATAAAATTAAACTATAGATTTAGGATAGATAATAAGAATTAACAGAAATAAAACGAGCCGTTAGTGCCAGCATCTTTTATAAAGTTTTCGATCTATTTTATTAACTTACACTACACCTATGCAGACAGTATCACACTACACGTATGTATTAATTACGATTTAAGATAATTATCTTAAATTGCGATTAATATAAATAATATTTGTATTATGATATTTGCATTATCTATTACACTACTGATACCAGTTGATAGTAGACATTTTCAAACAAAAATGCACACCAGTATACACAAGACAAATAGGTACCTATATGGAAAACGCTATTAGGAGTCATGAAATATTATTAATACACATGCGAGGGAACTAAGATTTTTTTCCTGCAAAATAATCAAGTGATAATATAATATAATGATAACTTACTTTTATTTTGAATTTTCTTGTAATTTATAAATTAATAGATGGCCTCTTTTTACCTTTTATATTAATGAATAAGTTATAAATAACATTAGGTACCTATATAATATTATATAGGTAGTACATTATTATAATTTTGTAGGAAATAAATAAAAGTCCCAATGCATTGATAACATTTTGCCACTGTAAGATACTGGCACCAATGGCTCGTAAATTGTTGAAAAAAAACTAATACCTATGTGTAGATGGTAAAACAGTCTAAAATAGATTAGATACCTAATTAAATTAAAAAATTAATACGCACAAATAAAATATTAATTATAATTAAGTAGGTACCTACTATCAACCTATAAATAATAATTAAAAATAAAAAAAACTTTAAGATGAACTATACCTAAACACAAATATTAATGTAGGTGTAATGATAGAACTTTTAAGAAGACAAATAATATGTAAATATACTGTGAAACCTCTGAATAGTGGACCCCCTCAGTCACTGAAATTTTGTCTGCTATTTAGAAATGTTTGAAATTCATAAAGGTTAAATGTGTAAAATGAAAACACTTGCGCAAAGTTAAATTAAATTATAATATTATTATTAAATATAATTACTAGTTATGTATATTTAATGGTACAATAATTTTAATGATTTGGTAATATTTATGGTAATTCCTAATTTAATACATACATACATATAAAAAAAATTTAACAGATGCATACATAAATATACAATTTGATAAGAAAAAATTGGTCAGCTTGGTCTATTTATAATTTTACCGTCTGTACAATCTCACGTTTAAGTTCATTTTCCAACGTTGAAAAAGTCAAAAAGTAATCACTAACTAACAAACATACGAAACATTGACAGTCAAAACATGTATATTTTCGTCATAATCGTCATAGTCATTATTGTATTAATTAGTTTAATTTAATTACCTATATTAAATGTATTAGGTATGTATAATCAACTACCTTCTCGAATGCAAAAACAAGTGTCCGTTATTTGAAAAGTTCGCTATTCAGAGGTTTCCCCATTAAAAAGTAGTGCAAATGTCCCCATTCCCAAAAAAATGTCCAATTTTGGGAGGTTTTACTGTATTTACCCCTACAGATTTCTACCTAATTAATAATTTTAAGAAAACTTGAAAATTGATACAACAAGGAGTTTGATTCTCGAGTTTTTGTGATAATTTATCAAATACCTACAATAATTATCAATTTATATATCCCACCCCATATAATCGTTTTATCAAATAAAAAACAATATTCAAATATTGTATGCTATAATTGATAGATATTTGATCATTTATCAAATGTTTATAAATGTTATCAACATTATCAGTATATTTTATCATTGTACAATTTAAAAAATATACCTATCATTTTTTTAAAACTTTATTATAATAATTTAATATAGTATTTTATAAAGGTACCTAAAATGGTACATAAAATGGAAAATACACCTAAATAAAATATAGCCTATATACATATAATTTTAGATTCTGAGCGTAGCGAGGGAGCTAGTGGATTTACAATGATGTTTATTTTTTTTATTTTTTTTTTTTTCTCTGTTAACAAATTTACTACCAGAAGGAGTGCTCCGATCTTTACACTCATACCCTGTTTCCGGTAGCAAATTGCATCTAGTTGGTACT
>JAIPRL010002215.1:1383-34063 GCA_025469235.1 Pemphigus obesinymphae | reverse complement strand
TTATCATTGCTTTCAAATTCAATACATCCACCAAAAGTACCCTGCCCAGTAGCGAAGTGCATCCACCAATACTGACACCCGACGAGCGAAGTGCTTCCACAACCTACTGACCGGCTTTTTTATTTATAAAATTATAAGCATTTTCCTGCATCTTCAAATTGTCTGTAACAGCTATATACATTTTGTCCATAACTACTTCTTATTAATTATTATTTAAGTATATAAAGTTTATAATAAATAATAATTATTTAAAGTGAAAACACAATAAAATCACTGATTAAATGAACATTCGTTGAATCTGCGATAAAATAGTTTGTGATAAGCAATTTTTTATATTTTGTGATAGATAATTGATCGTTTGTATTATCAAAAAATAATTACAGAATATGAAAAAACTATATTTGTATGATAATTCATAAATATCACACGTGATAAATTATCACAAAGATTCATAAAAAGGTTCCAGGGATGATAGGTAATATATTATGTGTATAAAATTATTTTGTGTTTGATATTTACTTTAAATACTATTTAACGATTAATATTTCTGTTATAAGTTAGTTTTTTTTTCTAATAGAAATATAAGTACCTAATTAGTATAAAATATAAATGTATGTAATTGCACTTTTAAATTGTATTTTTCTTCCCTTTAAATAAAAAATATTGCATATGCACCAAGTAAAAAGAAAATAGTTGGAAAAACAGAGTAAAGTATATTAAGTACTATTAGGTATCATATACCTAATAACATCCAAAATAAAAATTATCAACATTAATTTGATATCAAAATACTATTAGATATACATACAAAATGTATACAATTATGGATTGTATAATGTATACCAAACATTTTATATGTTACAACCCTGGATACATACAACCTATAATAATTTAATTGATAATTCTTTTGAATTAGGTACCTATCTACTTACTGTTAATCTTACGAAACAAAAATTAAAGTTACATATAAAATTACATTTTTACCCAATTACTCTCTACTTGTTATTAAAAAAAATGTGTTCATAGATATTGCAGAAAAAAAATATGATAAAAATAGAATGATTCTTAGAATTTTGTTGAATTTAGTTAAAAATTATAGTACTTAAATAAAATGATATATTTTATTAAAAAAATAAAATGACTTCAATGATTCAATGGTTTAATATAAAATCAATATTAACCAAATAACGAGCCAAATAACCTACATAGGTAGGTACAATATTATCCTGAATATTACCTATATGCAGTTTATACTTATAATTTATATAATATTTAATATCTTTAATTTGATTTGAGATTAGGTATATTATGAATAATTGTTTCTTGAGAATAAAAATTATAAAAAATATGATACCTTGAAGTCTTATACGTTCAACATTTGCTACCGCAGTTGGATTCCAAATAGGAACCACATCGTTTATTGAAGGATCCTCACACGGGAGATGTAAATCCATTGCTACTTAGCTTACTAATAATTAAAGATATTGTATTGACATTGAATCAAAAAGAAAAGGTCTGTCATTTCAAAATCTACTTGGCACAATTGAATCATCCAATGAACATATTATATTTTTAGATTTAATAAAGGTTATTAATTCAAATGTATCTACATATTTAATATATAAGTCCTTTAATCACAATACTAACATGGGTAAGTATCTGGGTAAGTACATCAAACAGTGTTTTTCAAATTTAGCATAAAAATTATGTTAATATTAAATTCATGATTAACTCTGAAAAATATTTCAATTTAATACATTAGGTATTGGTTCATCAATTAGGTAATTAGTTAATTTATATAACGATAATTGTATTAATCATAACTGGGCATTAACTATTTTCTATACACTTAACTAATATTAGCTAGGTACCTATATATTTTTAATTTTTATTTGTATGTAGGTAGTTAAGTACCTTTGTAAATACCTATACAATTATAAATAATATTATAGAATAATTATTTAGATAACTACATGTAAGTAGATAGGTAGATAGGTACCTAATATTACCCATGTATAATACTAAACATCAAGTAGGTAGGTAACTTTATAGAAATACCGTGTATATCTATCTAAATCAATTATTGTTTATAGATTTAAATAATAAATATAATTAAACACCTACATTCGAATTTTAAATTGTATTAGGTAGATATATGTATAAAAGAGTATAGGTATTAGGTATTTCTAAAGAAGTCATTTTTTTTTTTTTTTGTATTACTTGATAATTGCATGTATAATTTATCAATAACTATTCAGTAGGTAATCAATAACATATTACACAATATTAATAAAACGTCAATAATTTATCAAATTAAAAATATTGTTTTGTACCTATAATAAAGGACTGATAAGCATAAGCTTTTGAACATTACACAATGATAATTTAATGTTGAAATAAAAATAAAAAATGTCCTTCAGATTATAGTTGACAACAGGATTAATTGTTCAATAGTGAAAATGTGAACACTAGGAACCTACCTATATAATTTAATAATT
The DNA here is from genome assembly GCA_025469235.1 of Pemphigus obesinymphae. Lineage (NCBI taxonomy): Eukaryota > Metazoa > Arthropoda > Insecta > Hemiptera > Aphididae > Pemphigus > Pemphigus obesinymphae. Next base: position 31,565 of record JAIPRL010002215.1, on the reverse strand, counting down.
TAGTAAACTGAATAGGTAGTCTAAAAATAATATAGATAGGTATACCAGAAAAATACACTAAATTTAACATATTTATCCAAACATTTGTAAAAGGTCTACCTACCTATTCAAATTATTTTTAGGTATATACAGTCTACTTGTAAAAAAATACATATATATATATATATATATAGGTTAGGTATTTCTAAAAAAATAATAACTGTAGAATTTTTTTTAATTAGGTACATTATTTCACCAAGAATGACGTAGGTACGTATATTTAATATATTTTCCATACACATGTATATTATTTAAAGATTAGGTACCTTTACAAATACTCGTACGGATATAACAATAGAGAAATGCAACTAAATATCTACCCAATTTCTTTGTTAGGTAACAATAATTTTTTTTGTTAAGAATTGTGAACATAGGACTAAGTAGTCTGAAAGTATTGTCGAATAATTATGTTCGTAATTAGCTACTTTGTTTGATCGCAGAATTAATTTACAACAAATAAAAGAAAATAGCAAAACACAACGTGCAATTATGTATTGCGTTAATTATGTAAAAATATTTATCTAAAAGTAGGTACCTACCTACCTACCTATAGCTAATGCAAATATTAAATACAAATTAAATCGCCTTAAAAAAAAAAATGGATAAATAGGTAAATACCTATATCTACGTTGAATTTTTAGTTTTATAAAAACATTTGGTAAAAATAATATAATTTGGTAGGCAAGTCGTGCTTTTCAAGGATATCAAGAAGAAATCAAGATAGATTTCGGGACGGGTAGGTTAGTCAGACGTATAGAAACGTCGCAGTTCATAGCCAACGAATCGGTGGCTTGCGGGTTTTGGGCAACGTCAAGCACTCGGACATCCTGTCGAGTCGGTCCTTAACTTATTGCGACGTGATGTCGACATGACTTTGTACAGTGTGTGTGCGTATATGTGTGTATGTATGCGAGTACGTACTTATGACTTTAATTCCGCCCAGAGGTGGATTCGGGGACGTTTTGTTTCCCTCGGCAAAGGATGTGGTCCTGGGCCTTCCGCTCATATCCACCACACGACGTCGGGCGGGTGGTTACGGAAAATGCGTTTCAAATACTCCTTCGTCGTGTCCAAAGAGAACCTCTTCTTTCGATCGTCGGTGTCTCGTTGTCGTCGTCGACGCGAGTGTACGTACGGCGGGGGGCTGCTCTCGTCGAGTTTTACATAATTCACGGCGGATTCGTGCGGTTCGGTGTGCGCGTATTATATACGGACGGGCAAAATATGTGCACCGGACGAAACCGCGTACGCGAAGAAAACGACGAAAAGGAAACGTGATTTATTGCTCCGCACTTTTTTCTTCTTTTTTTTATATATATATATACATATATATATTGATAAAAAAAAAAAAAAAAAAGAAAAGAAGAAATTTTTCTGATACGCCTATCTGGCCTGGTTCGCGGCCCACATACTACGCTACTACCTGAGGGTAGTGGTGGCGGCGGCGGCGGCGGCACATTGGAAAACAACTACGCGCACACACACAAACACACTTACATTAGCGCGCGCGCATATACGCAGTACCAACACACACACACAAGCAGGTACAACGTACTTTGGCGTTAACGGACAGATCGCGAGAACGGCGAGAGAAGAATATTGTAACGTGAGCTACCGCGGTGAAGAGAATAATGGACAACCCCGTGGTCGGTACGTTTATTGGAAAATTCAATGTCCGTCGTCCGCCGCGCGAATATTCGTATCGTGAGGAACGTGCGCGCGTGCAACGGAGAAAAAAAAGTAAACGAGAAAAAAAAAAGAGGGTCGTCCGTAAATCGTATTTTAATCACAACTCCATTTTGGAAACGTCGGCGGACGCACCAGACATTGACCCAATCGGAACACGGTTCGGGGGACCCCGCCCGCCCCACTCGCACCCCGGGATGACACCGCTACGGCCCGCTCCCGGTACCGCGCAATGTCGAAAACGTGACTCTGACGTCAGTCTATTGCGTAGTTACGGTGCGGCCACGGCAGCGTAATGCGACCGCGCGCGCTTGGGAGGTCGGGACGCGGCGCGTACCGGCCGATTCGGTTTCGGGCGGCCTACGTATTTTTCCCGCGGAACGTTTCGATTTTTCGAGCGCGCAACGTTCGGTCGTAACGCAATAATTGGCGGCGGGTCTCGCGGTAGTCGACGGCGCGTTATCTATACGGAGAATGTGGAAATTCGATGGGTTTTTTTATATTTGTACGGTAGGAGGTCGGTGCGCGGGGTTCACTCGAACGTGTACAATGATGCCGTTGTATTCCGCGTCGTTCCCATTGAAAACAACACTGCAGCTAGTCCGAAATTAACCTTAAAACGCGCGCTATTCATGGAACAAGAAAATAATAATGAATGACAATAATCGTCTTACCGCCAAATTTGACGTTTGAAACGATCTTACCATAGAACGTTTGCATGACACGTGTATTTACGCCTTCTTCGTGTTTTTATAATCATTAGCAGGGAATCAGGGGTGAAGGCCTAGCTCCCCCTAAAAGTTTTGACAAGACCACCCAAAAACGGTTTGAAAGATTAATATATTTAAACGTATTTATGCGGATATTTTGGAAACATAAGGACATTTCGTTTAACAAGAAAATTTCTTGTTTTCACAAACCCATACCTATTTTTGTTTTGATTTATCAATTAAACGTGAAAATGTTAATGAATTTGTGTGTATGGAAGAACACACAGACTCCGCCGAATCAACAAATAATTCTGTATCCATTATCAATGTGACAAACCGCATTGATTTGGGGGACCTAAATTCAGGACCTATCCAGCCTGAATTAAAGGTGGGTAGGTAACTATAGTGAAAAGAAGTATAAGTATGACTAAATAGCTTATCAATGAAACTGTATTTACAATGTTCTGTGGGAAAATAAAATAAAATGTTTCCCAATATAAAACCTATTTAGGAAATGCAAAATCGAATTAAAAATATACAGGTACGTAGTTGAAATATAAATTATATATGTACCTAACAAAAAAGCACCGTCTTATTTTACTTGTAAGTTTTAAATACCTAGTAAATGATTTTTTTCTAATCTATAATCAATAATTTATTTTTCATATTAATATGTTATGATTTGATTTATTAGTTATTTTCATTAAAAGTCTGTCGTCAATAGCAATGATTATTATTATTTCTTTATTTATTAATCATTATTGTGATATGCAATGTTAAATTATATGTTATACATCAATATTGAAGTTGGAAAATGTTATTATCGAACGGAACGATAAAAAGTATTTTAATTGATAATTATGTAAGTACCTATATAGTCTTAGCCCCCCTCCTCTAATAATTCAACCCTACCAATGCTTATATGTCATGAAGTTTGAGTTACATAGATGTATTGTTTTTTTTTTTTAGTATTTTCTACGTGATATTCCACTCGTGCAGACAATTATTTAGCTTGTACTTTGGAATACCTTACTGCGAATAGCAGAAAAGTTTAATTTATTGTCAAGTAAACAATCTTACGTTTGATTATCCATTAATAATAACATTAACTTTGTTGCTGTGTTAAAATGTTTGACCTAAACTCTAAACTTATTGTATATAATAGGTACATATATTATGTTATCATAAATAATTTCTAACATATTTCATTAGTTTTAGATAGTAAAATAATCTGTCTGACTTGTTTCTTTTTTTTTAAATTTCACCATTATTCTAATCAATTAAAATTATTTATATAATATTAAATTCATAAAACTATCATCAAATACATTTTAGCAAAATTATATACCTACTAAATAAAAATTACAACCAAAAATGTTAATAATATTATTTATTTTAAATCATTAAATGTTTGACCGTGCCTAATGACACACTATAACACATTTCATTATTAATTTATTTTGTTTAAAAAAAATAATAATAATAATTAACAAAGTTAACTTTATTCACTTTCTTTATAGTAAAATAAAATTATGGAGTAAGTCTTTTAGGATCACGAGGGAACATTGATACTTTTCTAATATTGTCTAAACCCAAGTACAACATGACAACTCTTTCCAATCCAATTCCACCGCCAGCATGTGGTGGACAACCATAACGAAAAGCATCTATATAAGCAGCAATTTTGTCAATATCTAAACAACAAATATCAATGATAAATTAAAATAAAATAAAATTATAGACCATTTTTTTAAAAATATATATATACCAATTTGATGATGTTTAGCTCTTTCTATTAAGTAATCGGAATCATGTATTCTTTGAGCACCCGATAAAATTTCTTCACCTCTCATAAACATATCATATGAATTGGAAGAAACCTATAATTAATACAAACAATTTTGAAAATCACACAAGTTAAATGTAAGAATATAATATTGAACTAAATATATGGAATACGTATTGGAAATAAAATTTATGACTACCATTTTGTTTCCTGACATTGTTATTTCCAAGATACAATATTTTTTTATGGAGATTATTTACTGATATATAATAAAATCTATATAAAACACCTATTATAAAATATTTAAAGGATAATATTTGGATACAATCCCATAAGCTGTTTAGTTCTTACCATTTTCTTATTATATAGCACAATATCAAATGTATAAAAATTATATTTTTAATACAATTTTAATTGCTGTAATTTTTTTTTTTTTTAATTTAACAAATATAATAACAATAAAATTATTTCAATCAGACTTGAATCATTAAAACCTAACTGAAAACACACGATCTGGTAATAAATAAAAACAAGTCCTACCAAACCGGATTCGTAGAGGACTATAGTAAAAAAGAAAGACAAACCTAGATAGGTAAGTATTTTATCCTTTATTTTATTTTTATATTATCTATTTAAAAATTAAAGGTACCTACTATTATTAATTAGTACTCAAAAGTATAAAAATCTTTTAAATAAAAGACAATTTTAATAAATTTTCTTTTTACATCATTAGTATATCTAATTGATTTTTGTATTTTTTTCATGATTCAGAAGCAAACAGATAGTATACATAGTAGCGTAAAATGTGAATCATATATAATACGCAATCCAATTTTTAGTTCAGTGGAATATAATAAAACTAAAAACTTACTTTTGAATCAGGATCAGGCATTGTATAAAAAGGTCGTACAGCAAGAGGAAACTTATCCAATATATAAAAATCTGTATCATACTAAGAAATAAACATAACTCATAAAAATTTTACGAATAAAGAATTCATTTTGATAAAACAATAATAATTAACAATTATACCTTTGCTTTAACTAAACGTCCAAGTAATTTTTCATTAGGAGTAGATAAATCCTCTTCGTCACCAATTTCGATTCCAGCCTCACGAAGCATATTGATAGCAGTTGGAAATTCAAGTTTAAGAGGGGGATCTAAGAATTTAAATGGTTCTACTGGATATTGTTCACAAATTGTTTTTAATTCAGATTGATAACTGCAATATGTATATTGTTAATATATTAATATGATTGGTTAGTCGACTGATAAATAAAATAATATTTTAAGTAAAAATTCAATGACACAAATTTTTATAATATTTAATTATAAGCTCAACTATAATTACTTGTCTCTTAATCCTTTAAAAATGTCAGTAAGAAGTGAACCAATAACATCAACAACTTCATGATAGTGATACTTAAAAGCCATTTCTAAATCTACACCAATAAATTCGGTCAAATGTCTATAGGTATTGCTGTCTTCTGCTCTAAAAACTGAAAATGTATTTTATAATATTAATATATAAAAATGAGAATGAAAAATAAATAATAAATAAAAAATTAACTCATACCTGCACCTATTGTGAATACTCTGTCAAAGTCTCCAGCAATTGCCATTTGTTTATATAACTGAGGTGATTGAGCAAGATATGCTGAACCTTTAAAATACGATACCGTAAAAACATTTGCTCCACCTTCACTTGCTGCATTTATCATTTTAGGTGTATGAATTTCAACAAAACCCTAAATGAATATAATACATTTTTAAGTTATATTTATAAATAATATATAATCATTTAAGGTATATTAAAATTCGAATTGATAATAATTAAACTAAATTTAAATATTTTTTTAAGATTTATCTATAAAATGCAGATCATAAAAAATGAATAACTTCAAACATGAATAGATATACTCCAAGTAATAAATGTTTTTAATTATCAAAAAATAAATAGCAAATCAAATTATAAGATACTTATGATAAAATAACATTATAATTCAATAATAATATTATAAAATCTATGTTATGATAAATTCATAATAATTTTTGTTAAAAAATAGTAAAAATAGCGTAGTTTTATAAATTATGTTTTTTTAAGTATACACTTTTTTGGTCAGCAGTCGATTAGGAATTTTTGAACAGCTTTCTGGTAGCAAATTTGTTCTAGTTGATATTTAAAGAAGTCATTTTTTAATATTTCAAGTAGTTTTCTTAAAGGAAAACTACCAAAATTAATTGAAAATTATTATAAAACAGGTGAAAATAACATAATTACATAATTTGCTCAATACACTTTTTATAATAAACAATAATAGTAAAGTTTTAAATTAGTTTAAAATATTTTTTAGTAGGTATAATTACTTTCTCTGTGAGTACATCTCTAAAAAGTTTACAAACACCAGCTTCAAGACGGAAAATAGCTTGATTTGCAGGAGTACGTAAATCAATAACTCTATTATCTAGCCTTGTATCTTGATTGACTTTAATATTCAGGCCTTGATCCTGAAATACATTTTGACTAATATTTATTATTTTATAACAATAAAATGTAAACAACTGTAACCCAATTACCAAGCGGTTGAAACTTGAAACCTCTATTTTAATAATAATAAAAAAAATTAAATGATATATTATATACATAATGTTAAGAGTATTTAATTGGAAATAAAAGGTTATAAATACTCGTATGTTAGATAAAACATAGAAAATTAACCTTTGAGTCAATAAATATTATTTATTATTGTTGTTTTATATTAGAATCTATACATACTAAGGTCACAACAATACATTATACATGATTTTTAAAGTTTTACATAGTAATTTGTAACATATCAGATTACACATATAATATTGGCAAATCATGGTAAATATTTCATAAAATATGAGTTACCTCATCGTCCCCTTTAATTGGCCTTGATGCATCTTCAATAAGCAAAGGAAGTTGACTAGCAGCCTGGCTAACTACCCATAATTCTTCAATATGTAATTCCACATCTTGTTGTGAGCATGATCCAATTTTAGAAGGTGTCTTTGTAACTTTACCTTTAATATCTACAATAGATTCTTTGCTAATACTAAAATAAAACAAATTAATGTATTTTATAAATTAATTAATTAATTAATAAATGTTTCTTTTAATTTCTTACTTGGAACAAAATTTTACAAATTGCTTACTGATAGTATCAGACACTACGGCTAATACTTGAACAGACCATTGCTGCTGTCTGACTACCATAAAACACTGTTTACCTAAAAATAAATTATGTTGACATACAAAAAGTAATAAAAACAATATTATAATTGTAATTGCCTTTAGCTCGACTAGTATGAAGTCTCCCACGAATCCAAACACTATTATCAGCTAAAGCCGTCATAAGATTCTTCACATCTACAAAAACTCTATCAGGATTATTATCTTTAGAACTTTGGATCATTTTTAATATCCCATATTTTCCAACTGAGATATCTTCACTAGATTCCTGGTCCTGATTTTCTGTTTTCTAAATATATATATAAAAAAAAAGATGAAATTATCATAAAATATATGTAAATAATATATTTTTATTAAAGAGGATACTACCCACTTGTTTTTTAATAAACTTATAGAAATATAAAAATATAAGAATTCAAAAGTAATTTAAAATTAATCTCGTGTCTACCATTTTTTATTCTTATGTAATCAAGATATTTATATAAAAATAGGGTTTTAGAGTAAAAACACCTATTATCAAATCAATAAAGGATATAATTTTGGAGTGAATGTATTTCAGTTTTTAATTTATTAAATTCAAAAAAAATGTTATTGTAGGTTATTTTAAAAAGATATTTTTTTTTACTTTTTCAAAATTTAATAACTTTTTTTAAAATAATAAATTAAAAAACTCAAATGAAGTTCAATCCAAAATGTCCTCTATCAATTTGATAATTAAGTATTTTAACTCTAAAATCACTTAAAGAATTTTGTGTGAACATGTTTATATCGCTGAAAATCATTGATATAGTGTCGTCTTAAAAGTGTAATTTTTATTGTATAATATTGTACCTATAGTCGATATATTCACATATTACCATAATTTTTTATAGAGGTAATATGGTGATATAAAAAAATAATATGATATTTTGTGATATAATGATACATTTTTAAATAGTTTATTATAATACCTTTGTGAAATAATAGATAATATTAAAACACTTCAAACATTCAACATTATAACTTCAAGAATTAAAATTTATTCTTAGAACTAATATTTTATTTTTACAATAAGTACTAAATAATAATTAATCACTTGAAATTATTTTATGATTGATGTACATGGACAAGTTTTTGCCAATTTAATTTATAAATTATACTTTTAAGAGCTAATAAAGATAGATGATAAATTTGAATATAATGTCATGTATATTGTACATTGTACATAACATTGAAAATTACTATAAAAAAAACTATAAAGATTAAAACTTAGACTGGATACACAAATACATTCAGTTTTTTTAATTCGACTAAATAATATATTTAGTATTTACTAATTTATATTTAAGAATTTCTATACAATTTAAATAAATAATAAGTTGATAATTATTATATTATTATGTTCATATATTAAAATTGTAAAATAAAGACGTGTATCCTAACTATGTCTTTACAATCTTTCCATATTTTCACTAAAATAATAAAAAAATGTAATAATTTATAAGTAAAAACAGAATATATTCCATATATACCATTATTTAAATATAAATATAATGTAATCAGTGGCGTAATATACATTTTTTTTTTTGGGGGGGGGGGTTGTCCTTCATGTCTGGACACTCTCAGGCGACTTAAAAATTTTAGTTTGCCAAATTTATTATTCCCTAATCTTATTTTTATTATTATTTTTCTTTTTTGTTATTAATCCTTGTATTCGTTTGTTGCAGTTTTCCATGCTTCTCTATTGAAGCTTAATTCTTTCAGATTGTTGTAATTTTCTTTATTCATAATTTATATCCTTCATGATTTAGGTCATGTATTCTGCCCTTGGTCTTCCTCTTTCAATGTATCATCAAACATCTCCTTCAATTATTGCCTTAATTATGTGTCCTATCATCTTATATCTTCTGGATTGATACATTTCCATAGCCTGTCATTTTTTTTTTTTACCTAAGCTAGCACCTCTTCATTTTTACCCTCTTATTCTAGAGGATATTTTGCATTTTCCTGAAGTACCACATCTTAAAGGCTTCCAGCCTATATTTTTTTTTTATTAAGTTAATTATCCAGGTTTCGCATCCAAAGAGCACCACACACCATATGTAAGTTTTTAGGAATTTCTTCCTTATTGTCAGGCTAATGCTATTAGTAGTCAGTATGTGGTTTTTATCTTGGAATGCTCTTTTTGCCTATGCTATCCTACAGATTATATTATTTTTACTGCGAATATCTTCTGTTATATCGTTTTCTAGGTATGTAAAATTATGCACTTGTTTTATCTGTTCATTGTCTATATTATGATGAGCAGAACAACATTGATTTTACTGAACACCATAACTTTTGTTTTATTTTTGTCATTTATAGTATTCTGTCTATTGCTATTACAGTATTTTGTAGATTTTCTTTTTCTGTGTAGAATGCCATGTCATTCACAAATCTTAGGGCAGTAACCGTTTCTTCTCCTATTCAAACTCCTTTCTGTATTTCTGTTTTCAATTCTTCAATTTCTTCTTCAATGTACAAGTATTATTCTTATTAAAAATATCTAAATCAATTTGCAAAAGTGTTTGTTTTAATATTTTTTAGATTCTAAGCGTAGCGAGGGAGCTATTGGTTTTACAATTATGTTTATTTTTATTTTTTCTGTAAACACTTTTTCTACCAGAAGGAGTGCTCCGATCTTTACAAGCTTACCCAGTTTCTGGTAGCAAATTGCATCTAGTTGGTACTTCAAAAAGGTCATTTTTCGATTTTCTCAATAGTTTTTTAATGCGTAAGGAAAAACTACGAAAAAATGAGGTAAAAATGGCAAATATAAGGTTTTGTCAAATCGGGAATTTTCATTTCTTCGTAATTTCGAAAATAATCACTTGAAAATCTTGAAATGTACATCGAATATTTAATTTAGTAATATATTTACATTGATTAAGTATTTTTAAATTTTTTTGCAATTTTGGGCTATTTATAGACATTTTAGTTTTCAAGGTTTCTAAGTCCTAAAAGGGGTAATTTTCGGTTTTAAGTTCTGAAAATTTTATACAGCGTTAAATATACGTTACTCTAACTAAATTAAAAAAATCTTGAAAATCCGTAGTCACATTTTTTTTTATAATCATTTTAATTTTTTCGACAAAATTATCAATTTTGAGGTATTTAAGTCCAAATAGTTGGTAAAATGAGATTTTAAGACCTGGAAAAATTTAGTATAACGTTTGTCGTACATTAATTTAACTAAATTTATATAATATTTTGTTCATTTTCAATATTATATGTCATAAACTGAACATTCAATAAAATATACTGTACAATATTATGTAGTAATAACTGTACCTACATGAAACTGAGTTAGTATAAATATATCGTATTACATTTTAAAATATGCATAAGGTCACACTAAATCATATTTATTTCTACATTTGATCTTCAATGTAATGTTAAACATAGGTAGGTACATAATTAATATTAAGAGTTATGTATACTACACCGAAGCTATGCTCAGAATCGTTTTATTGAATGCAATGATTTATCATTGCTTTCAAATGCAATACATCCATCAAGAGTATCCTGCCCAGTAGCGAAGTGCATCCACCCATACTGACACCCGACGAGCGAAGTGCTTCCACCCCCTACTGACCGGCTTTTTTTATATCACTTACAAATATTAAAACACAGCCTTTAGTTTTTTTATAAAAACATGCTTCAGAAAATGCACTTTCGGAGAAACTGAGCAGTTTTAGTGCAAAAATACATTTATATATAATTAAAAATCATGAATATGTCTAAATTTTGTCAAGGCTTACTTTTTATGTAATTAGAAACAGAGTTATAGGACATTTAATTTTACAATATTAACCAAGGACTTATAACTTTGATTATAAATATTTTATCAAAAATCAAACATGATATAATTTAGATAGTCTTTATCTTTAATTTGAAGAAAATATTGAAGATGCATTTTTATGCTAAAACTACTCAATATCTAAGAAAAGAGCATCTTCTAAGATTTAATTTACTTAGAGAAGTGGTATGGCACAATTGAAGACATTGCACAAAGACTAAAAAAAATACTAATTAAAAATTGTTTGCAAACCTACAGAAACACCAGGGCTGGTTACAATCAAAACTCAATCACCAAATTTTTATCCCACATAAAGGATAACTTTGATTACACAACAATGAAAAAAATTTACTAACATAAGACTATTTTTAAATTTATTGTAGAGTTTCTATAGCCAAATCATTTAAAAGAAGGTAAAATATACCTTTGAGATAAATATATTTGTATAAATTATCTGTATGAACTCTAAAAGCAGAATAATGTAAGCAAGAGTTGTCCAATTAGGTCGGTAAGATTCTTAATATCTTAAACACCCCCAAGAAAATTGCCCAAATTATGTGACTGAATGTAATATGTAATATCCACTATATTCCATATATCTGTGGATTTGATCGAAAAAGCCCAACATATATGCAGTAGGTTAATTAATATTTTACTCAATGTAAAAATACAGAGTACATAATATTAATATCTATACAATAACAATAATCTCTTAATATATAGGTAGGTACATACAAAAGCAATTAATTCGTAAAAGATATAGAAAATATAATAAAAATCAATTTTATTAAACTTGTTCCTCGAAAGAGTACATATATAATACCTACTATTTACCAAATAAATGAATACACTTACATTTGTTGCTTTAAATTGCTCTTTCTTCATAGCTTTAGCTGCAAGTTTCTCTTCTTTCTTTAACTGTTTCTTAGATTTTACTTGGTCACTAAAATAGCAAAATATCATTTTAAAAATTAGTTTTCAATAAATAAAAGCTACAGAAACATTATTTTATCTATAAAATACAAAATATTAAAATTATAATTATTATAATTTGAAATAATATGTTTTATTATTTAATTTTTAACTAAAATACCAATAAAACGCCTACTTAATATATTCAAAACAAAAATGGAAAATGTTATCCCAACAATTATGTTTATAGTATTTCACAAGCTCGTGGTAAAAAAGTAATATAGAATCACCAGTTTTTGAAAAAGTACTTTTTTATTTTTAATATTTAAATTATTAATTTTTGTATGGGTATATTTTAAAATTGGAATAAACTAATTCAGATTTTTATTGAATAAGTTACAGTAAATCAAAATGTTTTAAATCAATATTAAGATATCTATAATAGAAATTTCAAAATGCTCTCCTCAACAATTTCAAAATACTGAGGTAGAACCTTTTTACTCTAGCTCACGATTTATATATTACTATCTAAAAAACATGAAAAATATTTCACGGGGGTATAAGGGATTTGTAGATATACGATTATATGGAGCCATTGGACAAAATTGCAATAAAAATATCAGATTAAATAAAATATAATGCTTAATGAGTAAAGGTAATATACAGTATACTTTAAACACTATCTAAATAATCATATTATTACCTATATTTGGAATTAAATTAAGAATTATATTTATTTAACTGATATTGAAGAATAAAGAATACATAATAAATAAAAAAATTTACCTCTCGACAATGTCAGTGACACCTTCAGTTGAAGTCATTTTTTTGTATTGAAAATCTATAAATGAAAAAAATATTGTATAGGTTGTAGTAAATAGGTATAGGTATTTATATAATTTTATAACCAATGAAATTAAATAAATAATTTACAGTCACTAAAGATGGTTATATACTGACACTTGATATTTTTTCTATGGAAATGTAGATGAATATTTTATATTGATAATATTTTAAACATAACACAATATACTTAAACCGGGCGGTATTCAATTGACAACTTGAAATTTCATATAGAGTGTCAAGTGTCAAGTATCAGTATGAACATAAGGTCTATGATAGTCCAGTCGGGGGCAGTCATGAGATTATTTTTCTTAACAATTTTATCTTTATCAACAAGTAATTTAACAGAGATAAAAAAACCTCTTATCATTTAAATTCAAAGTTGGTGTCCCTGAATTAGAAACTGCTTATAAAATTATACCCGTTATAAAATTCAAAAAGATTAACCAATCGTATTTTTATAAATTTGAACATTGTTTACAACTTACAATGATAGTATGATCACATTTTGTGCTACATAAATACATTACATAATACAGAATGTGTATTAACTACTAATGTAATATTTTACTTTTATAATTTATATTTCATAGATTGGTAAATATTAAATGGTTTTTTGATATTTTTCGTTGAATTGTTGTTACTTTCTTAAATTTTGAGTAATTTATATTATAAAGTTTACTCTACGAGTTCATTCTATCTTCAATTTATATTATTAGTTCCTTTATTTAAATTGTATTTTGTATTATACCATTTTATCAAAATGAATGAAAATTCAATTAACAATAATCAATCATTAAATAACGTTCGACCAAGTATCTCTTCCATAGATGTAAGTAACCTAATTAAATATTTTTGGAATACCTATAAAAATATTTAGGTATAAGGATAAAATGACTTCTTCTGAATGAAGAAGAAGAAGAAGATAAAATGACTAATATGGCACTGGTTTAGTTGATACTTGTCTAGGAAGCATTTTTTACTCAAATTTCTGTTCTTTTTATTCTTACGTACATAGGTACTATTTATATTATACCTAAATGGTTCCTAGTTATAATGTTATATTGATAAATAGTGAAAATCCTAAAAATAAAAGTGGAGTGAATGCTTGTATTCTGTGAATTGATATTAACTAAACCAGTACCAAACATATTTATTATGTACTTAGGATCAGTATTTATGGGGATGGGGGGTACTGGACCTCCCTATAGAACTAAATAATATAGATTATAAAACCTTAAAAACCTATAATGAATTTTTATACAATAATAACTAAAGACAGAATGTTGTTAATAGTAAAATTAATGCTCTAAAAAGCTTGTTATAGGTAGCAAAAATAGCGAAAAAAAAAATGTTAAATAAATATTTTTTTATGAGAATATTTCCAATGATTTCAAAAATGTGGTTAGAGTTTTGGGTTCTAAAATCAACAAACTACTCGTATATTAATAAACCACAGTGATATATACTTTTATTATTCATTATCAAACTATTTATCAATATAATTTTAATCTTATATTTTACAACTATGATCATTCTGTAGGTAGGTTATTTGTAATTAAAATATTCTTAATTTGCTAATAAATATCATTACAATTGAAGAACATCCTTTACAGTTCTAGTTATATTTTATATTTTTATGTTAAAAAGTTACATCTTGTTTTTATCAGTACATCAGATGATAATTCTCAGATTTTAATTTTTATTGATTTAAAATTAGGTACCTACCTACTTAATTCAATGTTCTAATTTTTTTAATTTGTATTACCTATCTATGATTGATGAAAATCATGAAAACAGAATTCTGTTCATTGGAGACAAATATATTGTAAATGTATAATATGTAGTTGGTAATTTCGATAATAAAACCGTATCATTTAAATACAATTTCAATAGATATTAAATAATAAAAATGTAGTATGGTTGAAAATTTTTCAGATTGTAAAAAAAATATTACTATTATAATTTTTAAAATTAATCGTAACTATTTTGTATTATTATTAAATTTGATATTATTTTTTTTTATAGATCTTAAGACAAGAATTACATGAAACCCAGTTACAATTGAAAACAAAAAATGCGTTTATTAGTGAGCTTCAAAGTGATGTAGAGCAATTACAAATTGTCGAAGATGAAAATATTAAACTAAAATCAACAATTACGACAAAAGAATCTGATTTAAGGCAATGGACTCTAAAAGTAATATAATGTATAGAACTACATAACTATTTAGTTACTATTTTAGTATTTACTACAATTTAATACATAATGTTTATATTAGGTACAAATATAATTACTTTATTAAATACCTATTATATTTTAGTATTCCAATTTAGAGTTCAAATTATTAGAACAACAAAAAGAACATTTAATACAAATTAATGCATTGGATGAACAGATATCTAGTTTGAAATTATCTATAAAATCTCCAAAGGAAGATTTTCCAGTAAATTTAAATGAAAGCATTATTACAGAATTAAAAACTGAGTTATTTGATAAAAAGGTAGTATAAAATATAATAAACTTGTCAATATAATGAAGAATATTTGTATTATGTACTTATGTACTTGTAATAGTAATATTTTTCATTTTTTTTTTTTTTTTTTTTTTTTTTAATAGAATAAACATGATGAAATGCAAAATATTATAAATGAACAAGAGATTATAATTTTAGAATTAAATCATCAAAAAAATAATATTACTAAAGAACTTGAAGAATTAAAAACACAAGTTGGTTTTAAATCTGATCAATTAAGGGAATGGAAACAAAAATTTGAAGTAAAATTTCTATTTTATCATTACATTAATATTGTACATATATCAAGAAATTCGCCACTGTAAACTAGTGTAAATTTCCCCTTAAAAAGTAAACCGGTGTATTTAAAGAAATTCACTGGACTAAACCAATTTTAAATTGGGACTCACCGGTTTACATTTTTTCTACTGCTATATCGAGATGGTCGAGTAATACTGATCCCAATATGTCTCCACCCCTTCCCCTTTTATTATCTGTTAACACATTACCGCTTATCAATTTTCACATTAAATAATTAATTTTAAAGAGGTATTTATATTATATATATTTTATACCCAAAGTCCTAATTTTCGTAAAACAATATTATAATGTACCTCACAAATGTTGTATGTATGATAACTGATAATAAGAATTATAAGAGGGGATAAACCGATTAATGCCACAAATTTCTAACCAAACCGATGTGTCTTTACACTGAACTAAGATCATTAATCGGGATTGGTATTGCACACCGGTTTACGCTAGTAAATTTCTTGTATGTACCTATATATGTTTTCTTTAAAGATTAAGTAACAATATAAACATTACAAATTACGAGATACCATGTTATAGGTAATGCAAGAAGAATGTGATATGCTCAGATTACAAGTTAACAGTATAAACAATTTGAATAATCATAATAAAAGAGGAAATTCTTTGTTTGCTGAAGTAGATGATAAACGACAAGCATTGACATCAGAACTTGAAATAAAAAGAGAAAAATATGAAAATTTAAAAAAATGTTTATCAAAAGCCAACCATGAAAATAACCAACTGAAGGTTTTAATAATTGTTTATTTTATATATTTTGTTATAATTTTAACTTTTTTTTAGATGGAAATTATGAGATGTGAAAAACAATTATTAGATAGTGAAAAAAATGATGATTTAGAGAAATCGACTTTGATTCAAAGTTATAAAAATCGAATAAGTGTAAGATTAAAAAAAAAATACATTTTACCTAATATTTTTTAAATATTTTATTGTTTATAGGATTTAGAAGCTAAAATAAGAGATTTAGAGAAAAGGCCAGATATTCCACAAGTGTTACAAATAGACAATTTAAGCAATGAAGGTATGAATGTTGTTCTTCAAATTGTGGCTGATGTTAGGCAAGTACCTATATTATTTTTATATATTTATTTGATGTACATTTTGATTATATTATAAATACATAAATATTAGAAAAGAGAAAAAAATGTTGGAAGAAGAGATGAATAGAAGGTCTGTTAGAGATATGGAAGCACGACAACAATGTTTTAAAGGAGAATGTGAAATTCGACAACTTAAAAAAGAAATGAGAAGAGACAAGCTTCAATTAAAAGAATTGGAACAACAAATTAATGTGTTGAAATCTAAAAGTAATCCAAAAGTCTAGTTATATAAGTACATTTATATGCATAGATTTATAATACATAAATCAATAAAACATTTTATACATATATTTTTAGTTACCTCTTCTAAGGAAAATATAAAGGAGGATAAATATCTTATGCCTAAAGGCGTACGATTTCATGAAAACTGTAAAATTGAAGATGGAGGTCCTTCAATGAAGCAAGTGAAAAATATACCACAACAAGCTGTTTTGAACACTATAGTCTGTCCAAAACTAGAAGAATTATAAAGTCCATTTTAAAATAAAAATATACCTAATAGCATTATGCAAATAGTAATTATTACATATGATCTGATTTTTTAGTATTACATTTAATTTATTCTTAATTCTATTATATTATTTAATAATTAAAAATCTTATACCATCGTAATGATTATTTTTATAAAGTAGATATATTTGTATATTCTAATAAAATAAATAGCTGTTTTTATTTTTGTATTAACATATGCAGTCTAAATAGAAAACTAAATTAACACTAATAATGTGTGTAACATTTATATAGATAAATAAAACCATTTATTAATTTACTTATGTTGTTTATTTTACATTTTACAGGGTGTTCCGTACCAAAATCATACTAATAAGTGAGTTGATATCAACGACTCTTGCAAATAAACATCTTTTACGTTTTTTAATATCTCAAAAGTTGAAGTTTTTGACTTTAGAACTTTAGAAATAATTACTTGAAAGAAAAATAAACTATATCTCGTTATTCTATATAAAATTGTTAACTAAAAAGAGGTGTCACGTCATTTCAGCTCTTTTAAACACCATACCCTTTAGATTCATATTTCAGTCCCGAAACTTAAAAATGAATGTGACACCTTTTTTATGAGAATTTGATGTCAAATTATGTGGTATGGTTTATTTTTAGATTTTAGGAATTTTCAGTAACTACAATGATATTTAATTATCAAATTCACAAACTTGGTTAAAAGGAGACATAGGTATGTTACAACAAACTAGTGCTTATTAGTAATAAAAATATGTTTTTTAATTGCTTTTAAATTTAATATGCTCTAATTGGGCTACTTTCCCACTGGGCCGGACACTCCCCAGTACGCCTCTGATAGGTGTTATTATTCTAAAATAAATTTATGAAACTGTTTTATTGTTTTAACAGTTAACCGAATTATTTATATTTTATTAATAGAATACTGCGTTGAAACTTGAAAGAGATTTAATTTCTAATATTTTATAGAAGAAGACATGCCCACATTCAGTTCCTGCGGAAATGTCATTAAATTCAAAATTTCATGATTTTAATTTTAATTTTGCAATTTATTATTACAAAAATGTGTATGGTGAGGTACCTATCAAGTGCTTTTTATTAAAATATATACAATAATGCAGGCTATAAAGATTAAATTTATTATTTATTTATAAAGATAATAAATTCAATAAATAATTGAAATTATATCAAAACACAATGGAGATTACACTTATATGCTAATAAATTTTTTTAATACAAATTTGGTGTATAATTGTATAATATTTATTGTTTGAATGGGGGGGAGTACATCATTTCAAGTTTTATTAGACGGGGGGCAAAATTTTGACCGGCCCCTTTACAAATAAAAAATTTTATTCCTCCCATAGTTTTTGCTATTTACCTTTTTCGTGTTGAATATGAGTCAGCTAGTTGGTCACTGTAGACACAAGTTCTATTTGTCTGATATATTTATGTGTATAATGTATATTTGTAATATGTTAATTTTGATTTTTAATATTCCATAACAGAGTCGTTAGTCAAAGTTCCTTATATATAAAACTAATTAGGTACCTTTTACTCTTTCACTTTTATTTTCTAATACCTTCTCCATAAATAACATCTAATCATCTAGAGCTATATATACTGACTATAGGTATTTGTTTTTACACCATCTTCTTACCTATTATTATTACACAATATACTACTTACATATTAAATTATATGCAATGGTTTTATTGGAGGGTATCTATATATGGCGTATAACCAATGTCCAATATGCTATTTTTATCCATGACGTATAACTTATGAGAAAAAAACGGCCATATCTACCGTACCTTAACCTTATACGACAAATATAAATAACTGTTTATATAATTATTACAAAATACACGAAAAATTCAATTTTGACAATTTAAAATTAACCTTATTAAAATATCAACTAAAACAAATTTCCCATCAGAAAAATGTTTACCCAATAAATCCTAGCTATACCTATAAAAATTGCATACATGACTCAATTTCATCCAAAAAGTGTACCTATCAATACGTGCATAAAAAAATTATATTTGCAAATTACCTATATAAAAATTACCGAAAAATGATTCTGTTAAATTATAATTTTGTTTTAAAAAGTTTTGATATTTATAAAAATTTCATGTTATTTTCGATAAGTTTTCATTATTAGAAAACTACTATGGAAACACTGAAAAATTACCTCTTTAAACGACCTATTTTCCATCAAGTAGGTACCTAATCCTCTTTATCCTAAAATGCTTAGGTACACAAAGTTCTTCACAAAAATAAAACTAAATTGAAAAATTAATAGCTTCATTGCTCGACTTAGAATATAAAAATGTTATACCTAAAAGAAAATCTGAAAGTTGTAAGTTATTTGAAATGTATAGATTGAATGATTTTTGAGCGAATCGAGAACAAAAATTTTTGGAGTCCTAAATTGTGTATGCTCACGAATATTTTTACTAATACATCACTGATTATATGGTTATATTAATTATAAAATTATTGATCAAAATAACATTTAGCATTTAGCCGGCCCCGACGTCTCAAAACAATAAAATATTGAAACCGAAGCCGAGCTTTTTAATTAGAAACCCGGCCCGGCCTGAAAATGTTTCCATTTAGAAAAGTAAGGTTCGACTCGAGCCTGATAAATGTTTTTCGAGTGGCCCAGTCAAAAACACGAACGGTCTAATATATTAACCTAGCTGCAAGGATCAAATAATTTTGATGATTTTTGAAGCCCGAATCAAAGATTTTTTTCTTATGCACGGCACAGCTCGAAAATACATTTAAGCCAAGTCCAGTCCAAAATCAGTATGGACCGAGGCAGTTGAGGACTAGGCTGGTCCTTACAGATCCATATAGTAGGTACCTACCTTTAAAATATATTTTTATTATAACTTATTTTTATGGCAAGATAAAGTCGGATCAGACGACATTCCCACAACGATCGACCTAGTAAGTATTTAAATATTAGACAGGGGCAAATGTCCCCTTTGCCACCCCCCAAATGACGCCACTGAACTTGACAATAAATGTTAACATTAAAAACTCTAAAATAACTTTAACTAGGTATATTAAATATTGATTACTATTTAAATATTGCCATTTTAAGTACACAGACCTAATGCAAGAGGTACCTATATGTACGTACCTATACTAAATATTTTAATGAATAAGAATCAATTAGAACACTTGTACGAAAACTATTACGGACATTTGTATAGGTTCATATAGATTATTGAAAACCAAATTGTACATTTTTTTTAATCCAAAACCAATTCCGTAGATGTCACCAGTAGCGTATTTTCAATTTTTTTCTGGGGGATGTCCAAAAAATATTGAAATCCAATAATTTATATAACCTTCATATATTTTACCATCTTAATAGAGGCAAAATCGCTTATTATTATTTGACAGACAAATAAAGACTGTTGTTAGGCTGTTGGTAAAGGGAGGGCCGGGGAGTGCATAATCCTATGCGCTATTTTAATAAATAATAATACCTACTTATTCAAAATATTTCATTTGAATTTTAAACTTTTTGAAATTTTTAGACTTAAATACATTTAATTTTGATATTTTTTCTATGCACATGGAAAATATTTGAAAAAGAATAAAAACGAGTGATAAAATAACTTTTTCAATATTACATATTTTTCTATTCATATACATTATTCCTAATTTTTTAACAGTATTATAAAAAATACTGTACATTATGGTGATTTTATTTATTAAGTACCTATATATATTTTGATCATTATTAAAATCCTTTTTTTATAAGCTCGAGTGAAATACATTATACTCTGTGAAAGTTTCAAGTGTTTGGAACTAATGTTTTCGAATTTATTAGGAAATAACTATTATTTTAACCTGTATTTTTCGATAGTTTTAGATTCTGAGCATAGCGCGGGAGCTAGCTAGTGGTTGTACAATGATGTTTATTTTATTTTCATTTTTCTGTTAACAAATTTACTACCAGAAGGAGTGCTCCGATCTTGACAAGCTTGCATGGTTTCCTGTGGCAAATTTCATCTAGTTGTTACTTTAAAGAGGTAATTTTTCGATTTTCTTAACAGTTTTTTAAAGCGTAAGGAAAAACTACCAACGGTACGAAAAAACGGCAAAAATACGATTTCGTTAAATTTAGATTTTTAATTTCTTCGTAATTTCCTAAGATCATATTTATTTCTACATTTGATCTTTGATGTAATGTTAAACATAGGTAGGTACTGAATATATAACTAATATTAAGAGTTATGAATACTACACCGAAGCTACGCTCAGAATCGTTTTATTGAATGCAATGATTTATCATTGCTTTCAAATACAATACATCCACCAAGAATATACTGCTCAGTAGCGAAGTACATCCACTCCTACTAACACCCAACGAACGAAGTGCACTTTTTTTTCTGATAAATTTTTCAAAATTCGACAAATTACCTCTGCAAAGAAATGCCAAAAAATTGGTATGCATGTAAAAATTAGATCATGACTTCAAGTCTTTTGGTACATAAATTGCTCACAGAAAAATATTATACCAATAAACATCATCGTAAAACGGAAAAATATTTTGCACCGCTCAGAATCAAAAATTTAGTCATTATATTCATTTTTAGGGCATTATTATTACTTTTTCAGACATACACTCTATTTCCAGTTATTATTGTTAAAAATTCTTATCTAAAAATATTAATTATAGGTATTTAAGTTTTTAAGAAACAATTAATAGTAGGTAATTTTTATTGGTTCTGGAGGGTTCCAGTACCCCTGGACCCCTCCTACGTAAATACACCACTGGTTACCACTACAGTTTAAAGGGCCATACAGTGTGGAGTAGTGGTCCACACCACCAATTTTTGGGGGAAAATCTACTCATTCTAATTTCAATGGTTCGGCACGATGTGTACTCCGATAATACTTTTGAAAACGTATATAGATTTTTTATTACTCGAAGGACAATTTTCATATTTTATACTGTAATTAAAAGTTAAAACCATTTAATGTCACAGCATTTCAAAAATGTTGAATATAAATATCTAATTAAATAAAAACAGTGCTTCGATGGTCATTCCCTCGTAAATGTTTTGGAAAATTCGAATATTTTTTCAAAATTAAAATTGATTTACTCATTGCAATGTTCTGATAGAATTAAAATCGTTTATACTTTATTTGAGTGAAAAATATACATTTTTCTGTGGTTATAAAATAGATATTGCTGACATGTGCAAACAAGCGTGTGTAATGCCTCTTCGTATAATTTTGATACGGGTTTCTAATATAAATGATCACGTACGTCTCGCACAAATGTACTAAGTATAATAAATTGCCTAAATAATACTCCTTAGAATCGTGCAGTGCGAACCCAGTTTTAAGGGGTTATGTATAGGCAATTTTTATTATATTTTTAGAAAAATTAAACAAATTAAAAGTATTTAAATATACTTTAAAATTAATTAAAAAATAGAATTATGTCAGTATATATTAAAAATACCATGAAAATAGTTAATCATAACGGTATATTATAATAAATTATATTAGGGACTTTTTACGTAGTGAAAATTTAATACAAGAAAAAATTCATTTTATTTTAAGTTTTAACTACATTCAACAAATCACGCATTAGGTCTGTGTACTTGAAATGGGAAAGAAATTGTTATATTGGTTGGTAAACTTAGACAATAGGTAGCAATTCGGTAAAAAATCAAGTTAAAACTTAATACCAAGTTATTTTTTTTTTCTTTATATTATGGCATATATTATGTAGTTATTTGAAAAATACATCGAGGAAAATATGTTCAAACATTTTATGTGGACCATTAATTATGTAATCAATGCTATTATCTACTATAAATGATAAAAGTATTTAATAGTTCAATGCAAGAAAAAACTGCATATACCTAGGGTGATCATTTGTAGTAGGTAATAGTTAATAGGTACCTACTACCTACATGTAAATGTAAGTATATTGCACTGACAAGACTCAGAATTATTTTATAGAAAGAAATTATTTATTATTGTTTTCAAATTCAATATATTCACCACCAGTATACTACATTCATAAGACAAGCGAAGTGCTGCAATATACACTTAATCTATTTTCATATCGTTCTCAAAATCACAGACTTTTTGTTGAGTTCACAACGCATCCACTTCATCCTCATTTTAACTTCATTTCCCTATTTAGTAAGGACCACGGATTAAGACTGGTAAGGATTCAAAGCCAAACTGGTGCACTTCTACTCCTACTCCTACTCTGACACTAAAATTCTCAGTTTCTCCACACAAACTGTATACTTTTGTACTCACCTATTCAGGGTTTTATTAAAAAATTATATATATACTTGGTATATTTACCCCTACTAATCCTTAATTATTTCCTTTCGAGAGCTTCTCTCTGCTCTTTCAGTCTACCGTTCACTTCCTCAAGACTTTCACCAAACAACACTGTATCATCTGTAAACGCATGCATCAGGGTACCCACCCTGATATCCATGTATCATACATATCCCATGTATATCCTTTGTTATAATAAGGATTCAAAGTCAAACCCGGGTTCACTTATACTTCGACCGTAAAATCCTCAGTTTTCCCACACAAACATTCTCTTATACTTGCTTCTTTATACATGTTCTGTTTTCAATTACATTCATGTACACCTTTAGTAATCCTTTTTTCATTAATGCCCATTTCAAAACCAATAAATACTTAATACCAGACCACTTCCTCTTTTTTTTTTCTGTACTTCTCTACTAATTGTCTTTTACAAAATATTGGCCCATTGTTTAATGTTGAATAAGACTTAAATTATAAACAACACAAAATATTTTGCAATGAATATATTTTATATAATTGTTTTTAAAAATAAATGTTTAAAGGGATAGACTTACCTGAAGATTGTTAATAGCTTGCATTCAAGTTGATAAAAATTAAAAATTTACCTACTTAAAATAATTTTTATCTGAATAAGTTTATTAATAATTACAGAAAACAAATACTAATTACATTTAATTA
This sequence comes from Pemphigus obesinymphae, assembly GCA_025469235.1. Taxonomy (NCBI): domain Eukaryota; kingdom Metazoa; phylum Arthropoda; class Insecta; order Hemiptera; family Aphididae; genus Pemphigus; species Pemphigus obesinymphae. The sequence goes on along the minus strand of JAIPRL010002215.1, from coordinate 7,116 downwards.
ATGGGCTAATTATATACATCTCCATATTGATTACGAGACTCCTTTGGCTGAGGGGTTCTTAATTGACCAGATGGTGGATTTGGTTGATTATCCCATGTAGGTTGAGTACTTGATGGAGGTGGTTGTCTATATTAAAATATAAAGTGAAATTAATAGGTAAACAATTTAAATTTTTTTAGGATGAAACTTGATTTTAAATATTATATTTTAAAATAAAATATATTATATTTCATTATAAAATTTTATATAAATTGCAAGGGTTGAAACCAGTATTTCAAAATTGGTAAAACCGAAAAATAACAAAATAAAAACACAAATTGGAACCAAAATATTTTTATACCGGTTTTAAACAGATATTCAAAATGAGAAAAAAAAAACTTTTACTTTTTAAATTATTTATTATTTTTTAATGGTACGTGATAATAATATAAATAACTATTTCTATAATGGGTATTATAGTGCTTTCTTTGCGACTAAATATTGTGTTTACAATGCACTGTAAACATCTATCTATTATTTGTTTGTTGGTTTCACATTTTTATCTGTGGCAGTTGACTATCTAAAATCAAACATATGCATTTAGAAGTTTATATGAGTCGCTTATGATAGCGGTCGATTATGTAAAATTACATAAGGATAAGCCAAAAACTGCCTATATCCGAAAGAGACGGAACGCTATTAAAACCAGAACCACACATAAAAAAAGCTAAAAATATCTTAGAAATCTGATGTTTCCGAAAAATGGTGATCAATTGTTATTGTTTATTATCTATGATTGGAGACACTATTACACATATTCCTGTTTACTTGAACCCGATTATCTACTAGATCATATTTGAGTACTTGATTTTTGTATTTGATTCAATTTATTTACAAAAAAACAATACTTGCCCAACTTTAAAAAAATAAAATACCTGATTTAAAACAGATATTAAAAACCAAAAATATTCAAATACCCGTTTTTAAAAAAATACCCAAAATCAGAAAAATTCAAATGGATTTCAATTTTTGATGAATTGAAATAGATTTAAAATACAAAGTTAAAACTTTAAAATAATAGTTAATAACATTATTAACCTGTAAATTGGTTTATTTGGTTGTGTTTGTTCATATTCTTGTCTATTTCTAGCTCTAAGTTCATCATATGAAGTAGGTATATTATGTGAATTTGGCAATGGAATTTCATTCCCTTTATTAGCTAATAAACCTAAAATATAAATATATATAAATTAAAAAAATATTAGATAATAGTTCTAGAAATTAACTTACCATCATAATTAGGTCTATAGTCTGTATCTAAAGTGTTCATAGGCATATGCATATCAATATCAATATCAGATTTATAATCTGTAGAAAATGTTGGATCATCAGCTAAAGTTCCGGAAGTAATATTTGGAGTCATTATATTTCTTAAAAATAAAAATAAAATAAGTAATTTACGTTTAATAAATTAATAACTAATGATCTGTAAATATTTGCATTACCCTTCAAAGAATTCACCATTCTTTTTTCCTCTACGCTCCCTTAAAACTCGTCCAATTTCACTATTAGGAAGTTGCATTAGTTTTTCAGCACATTTGTTTTGATAAGAATATTTTCCAATTATGTACCCAAGTAGACCACCTGCTATTACTTTAGGCCAAGGTCCCCATTTTAAGTTTGGTTTTAAATACCCTAAGAGTTTAATAAAATGAAAAAAAATCACACACTATGAATTGGGCAACATGAAATTAATTTAAATATTTTAAATCTATTAAGCTAATGTGTAGATATTAGATATGTGAATAAATAATAAATGTAAACATTTTTCATTGTTATATTATTTAAATTAATTTTCAAACTTTACTATTAAAATACTTAATCATCAATGTATACTTAATAAACATTTCCAGATAATAAGGTAAGTATAGTTTGAGAGTTTTTCTCATTTTTCTAAGGTTTGATTATTTTATACATTAATTTTAAAATTATCCATAGGCAGGTATAGTAAACAAGATAATAACACAGATATATAATTGTAATAACCATGGTTTAATACTTAAATATATATTTTAAATTGTGATAACAGAACTGCTTACCAGCATTTACACCCATAAAAGATCCTGCACCCGCAAGTATGGATAGTGGCAAGCTCCTTTGGTAAAAGCTTTCACGATTGCATTCATTCATAACCTTTTTTTCTTCCGGGGAGAATTCATAGAGCTACATCAAATATAAATACCATACTGAACAATTTGAACAAAATATATAGATTGTAGGTATAAGTTATAATATGTAGATGAATATCAATAAATTATTTACCATTGATTCTGGAGACACTTTTTTTTGCTGTTGAGGTACACCGGATTGTAAATTCGCCATTTTTTATGAAACGAGATTAAGTATTTTACTATTGAATACCTTTCAAGTGACGGATTCCCGAAATTAACAAATATAATACAGGTACTCGGGCTGAAATATTATTAACTAATAAGTAATAACAAATAACTATGTACCTACTACCAAAAATAAATGCATTAATATACTTTTAACTTTTAATATATTTGGTACTATGGTTCACTGTAAATCAAAAACACAATTTTTTTCAATTTTTAAGCGTTTATCAATATCACTAACTTGGAGGAAATCTGGAAACGTGACCCAATCATTTTTACCTATCTACGAGACGTTACGACAGCCTGCCCTGGCCTGTCGAGGCATCCTACTTACGCGCGCACAGTGGAGTAACATGGAGTTACTATATATCATGATTATTAGAATTTCATCAATTTTAATTTTTCATCATTATCATTCTCCCACACCATTTTTTTATATATTTACTATTTAGGATTATGGCTAAATATACTATAATAGATATAGCTGTGCTTAAGACATTCCACCCCACGAAAAATAAAATATAAAATTAATATAAAACTTTACACCTATTCATATTATGTAAATAGTCATTTTTAAATATTTAAATATATGTTTTAGTGGGAGGGGGAATACTATAAATCTATAACTATAATTCATAGACATATTCTACACTCTATATGATCAATGATATAGGATTAATATTGAAGTTACGTTTACTATTTTATATTTTATACTCTCATTATTAATTCGCTGTATTTTTATTAAATAAAAGTTGTTCTCTCTCTACTCCACCATGCGCGCATAAGTATAATCGTATATAATCCCATAAGTATGATCGTATCGTATCGAAAAGTCTCGTGACTCGTATCATCATCATACTATAGACAGTATCACGAATTAAGATAGTATACTATCTTAGTTCGTGACAGTATATAATGCGTGAGATCATACCAGTTTTACGACTGATTGATAAGAAAAATGATAATAAGAATGATAATAAAAAAGACACATGCCAACCTTGAAAAATAAAAGTCGTAACAGTATAAAATATTAAATAATGTATTTATAACTAAAAACTTAACTACTGCCTATCAATACTAACTCATATCAATGTAATAATATAATAAATAATAATAATAATGAAACCCTTATCCTAAACTCGATTCTCTCTTCAATAAATCATATTCTTGTCGATGAGCAGCACGGATTCCGCCCCGGAAGATCAACTATCACCTGCAATCTTAGCCTTCATTCACACATATTTGATTCTTTCCGCGACAACTGTCAAGTAGACGTAATATACACCGATTTCTCCAAGGACTTTGACCGTGTCGATCAACATTAGACTCCTTAAGCATCAGTAAACCCCTTCTTTCTTGGCTTCATTCATACCTAGTAAACAGAATCCAATGGGTAACTGTCTCCTCTGCCTCTTCTAGCGTACCACAAGGTGCTGTCCTAAACCCACTTCTTTTTGCACTATTTATAAATTTTGCTCCTTCCATCCTTCAGCATGATGCTAAACTCCTAATCTTTGCCGACGATATGAAAATCTTCTTCCGAATCAAATCCATCTACGACTGTCAACTTCTTCAAAATGATCTTCAATGGTTAGTATCATGGAGAGACTCTTTAGGCCTTGTTTCAACATCCCCAAATGCTCTGTAATGACTTTGTCGCTCTAATGCCTCAATTATATACCTGTATACTTACTCTTTAATAATACCCCTTTAAAAATTTCTAATAATTCTGTAAAGGACTTAGGTTTTACTCTTACACACAATCTATGCTTAAATGTGCATATCCTGATGATCTGTTGCAAGGCTCTTAAGCTACTAGGTTTCATGAATTGAACAGAATTTCTTCTACTCTCGCATTTAAAAACTCTTTTTTGCTCTCTAGTTTGTCCCATTCTCGAATATGGCTCTATAATCTGGGACTCATCTAGCATTTCCGCCCGGAATATGATCAAAAGGGTTCAAAGAAAATTCCTCCGTCACGCTGCCTATAAACTTACGTACCCTGTCCTCCTCATGACTATACTCCAATCCAACATCTTCTCTCCCTTGAAAGTTTCGCTGATCGTCGACACTCAGCTAACATATTATTCCTAACTAACCTACTTTCCTCTAAAATTGACAGCCCTGATTCTCTATCCCGAGTTTCCTTCAATGTCCCTTACCGCCGCACACGTTCATCTGCCCCTTTTCATATTCCTTTCTCTTCCTCAAACTACTATCTAAACTCTCCAATCGTCCATCTCACCGATTCTTCTTTCTCTCTTTAAAATAAGTTTAGTTTCCGTTGAGCATTCTATTTCTAATACTTTTATGATTTTCTATTTATAATTACTAATTAGTATGCATACATTCTATGTTATTTACTATTAGATATTATTTACTGTAATTAACCAATGTACTCATTCCATATGTCACTGGGCCTTGGCCTGTACTGTATTATTAAAATAAATAAATAATGATATTATATATATATTGTAATATATTAAAAATAAAAGAATTAAAATAGAAAAATCCCCAGCTCTAGTTAGGCTATATTTGTAATATGATGAAAATAGAATAATGGAGGTAACAAGATAGGTAAGGTAAAGTTCTGGTAATCTGGTACCTAACCTGTAATGGAACAAAATCAAAGGGGAGATAGGTACCAGGTTGATTACCTATCTTGTAATTGAATAAAATTAAAGGGGAGATAGGTACCAAGTTGGGTACCTATCTTGTAATAGAATAAAATCAAAAAAAGAGATAGGTTTAATTTACTAAATAATTATTATCTGCTGGTTTTTTAATTAAAACAATATAGGTAGGTAATACATTTATTTGAAAAAATAAAAATATAAAATGTGTCTTAATGCATTCTATTTGCAATTATACAGTTTATTCTATAAAATATAAGTATACAACACATGCATTATGTTTTAAAAACAACATTTTTAAAGTTTGTGTAACTACTGAACTTTGTTCTTCACCTTCCCTAATTTACACTCCAATTACGACTTATCTTACATATTTAAATTATGGAAAATCGTACAACATTTAGACTATAAATTATCAAACCAATATAGTACAAATTTTATCAAACCAATGCAATATATAAGTAAAAGTTCAAAATATCTTATAAATATAAAACAATTTCAAATTAATAACATTTATTGATGAGTTAAATAGATGATCGCTTATGTTATGAACTTTTTTCTGAAGAAAGACACACTTACACACTTATGGCTAATACCATTCTTGGATGATAACACAAATTTGATACACAATACACACATTTTTAAATCAGACTGTATATTTTAATATTCAGGACACACACTTTATGTCAGAGTACACTATTTACACTATTTTAGAACTTAGGCGC